>JANHGC010576060.1:0-12805 GCA_027560395.1 Boaedon fuliginosus | reverse complement strand
TATTGGGAGCATGTGTAAAAATCAAGATAAGTCTTACTTTCAGGGGAGGTCGTATTTTCAGGGAAACAGGGTATTAAGACCAGTATCACAGAGTTGGGAATTTCTTTTCAAAATTACTGCAATTTAAAATGATACAAAGAGATTCTCACTATTATAAAGAGAAAATTGAACAGAATTTTAAATTTATTTAATCTAAAACCAAGGAAAGCAAAAATAATTATTTGGAAGAATATTAAAAAAAAACAGCAGAGTAACAACTCATAAATGCAAAATTGTACGAAAGAGACTGACATAGCTTTCATAGCTTTATGTCATTCAAGACTGATAGTCTTGAAAGTAAAAACCATGAATGGAATAGTCGACCCATCAGTTGGAATCTTAGAATCTTAAGAATAATATACGCTACAGTAATGATAAACCATTGACACCATTATGTTTTACAGTATTCTGTTAACATAAACTCTAAATTTTTAAAAATATTTTGTATATTCAATGAAAATGTAATTGCTTAGAAATAAAGGCTCTTTAAAATATAATAAATCGTAATTCCTGGCAATTTCATGAACATTTTTATGAAGTTTCTTTTACTTTCAACTTTTCAGTCATCACTGATTATTTATGTAATTTCTTATGCAGGTAGTCCTTGACTTATAGCAGTTCACTTAGTGACCGCTCAAAGTTACAATGGCACTGAACAATGTGCCTTCTGACCATTTTTCCCAGTTATTACTTTTGCAGCATCCCCATGGTCATGTGATAAAAATTCAGATGCTTGGGAACTGGATCATACTTATGACAGTTGCTGTGTCCCAGAGGTCATGTGATCACCTTTTGCAACCTTTTGACAAGCAAAGTCAATGGAGAAACCAGATTCACTTAACAACCAATTTATTAACTTATCAACTGTAGTTATTCACTTAACAAATCTGCCCAGAAAGATCGTAAAATGGGGCAAAACTCACGTAAGAAATGAATCACTTAACAACAAATTTTGGGCTCAATTATGATATTAAGTGGAAGACTAACTGTATTGCATGTTATCTAAGAAACAGGTGTCCCCTTTCAAATAGCATTCTTGTGTATTCTTGTGAATAACCTACAAGACAAATCTGTTCCTTCACTAGTTGTTGGTGCTTCTTTCAATAATTAGTGTCTGTCAGAATGTTATTACCTAAGGACATATGTCTAACCATGCAGAAATATGGCTTGGCGATATCCTTTTTCTGTCTTCATTTTAACTCCAGCCAATGAGTAGCAACAGCATTAGCACATAGAGAGTGCTGTGAAGCACTATAAGTCTAAGTGGTTTATAGAGTCAGCATATTGCTCCCAACAATCTGAATGCTAATTTTACTGACCTTAGAAGGATGGAAGGCTGAGTCAACCTTGAGCCAGTCAAGATCAAATCCCTGGCAGTGGGCAGAATCAGCCTGCAATACTGCATTCTAACCACTGCGCCACCATGGCTCCTTAAACTGGGACTAAAATTCTTTAGGTCTTTGTCGGTTAAAATAGAGTTTCCTCCTTAAACTGATATCATGCAAGGGCAGCTGCAAGGTCTGTAAAATTTGTTATGCTTTATCACCCATAAAGGTGGTGAGCTCAGGTTGACAGTAAATGAACAGATCTGAGTGGTGCTTACTAGCAGTTTCAGGTTGAAATAGGCACACTTCCTCCACTCAAGTCCCAGCCAGCCTCATCTATTGCTCTTCTGCAGTTATCTCCCTCAAGAGCTTGGCTTGCCTTTCAACCAAAACATGGAGAAATGCGAAAATTGTTACCTATGCAAAGAGGAAAAAAAGGAAAGAGGACAGAAATTGGAGTAAAAGTGCTGATTATGATTTAACTCCCTTCATCATACCAATCAAAATATATTATTTTTTACACTATTTAACTTATGACAGAAACGAGAAGAGACACAACTTGCACATCAAAACCTTTCCATTCTTGTTTTGGTACCGTGATTGATAGATGTAGGATGGTAAAGCTGAAGGAATTGAATGGTCTGTTTGCTTGTCATGTGCTGTCACACAAAAAATCAGAGCCATATTGTTAACAGTAAATTGGAACAGAGACAGATGAGGGATCAGTATTGAGGAGAGCAAAATTTATACAGTAAGAATTTGTCTATGAGTCCAAAGGCTAAGAAGACAAAGCCTCTGGTCCTGATGACTGACCCAGATTGGATCCTGTAACACATATACTCACCTTTGTTAGTAAGGATTTGTGCTGATTGAAGGATGGGAGAATAGCATTTAACTCAGCCGTATTGAGGACCACGGTTGGATGGTGATATTTCTAAAAAAGTATAACATAGATTTCCCATGCCTCCCTGAGTATTTTGTCACCAAAATTACAGAATGTATTAATGAATTTAGCACAGGGGTATGTTCTGTCTTCAAATTTTACACCTAGTTGGGCTAAATGTAATGTAGCTGATAGTTTGTTTTATCTAAAGCTGATGAATTTTATTTTTTATTTTTCATCTTGCCTTTATTATTTTTAAAAATAATGCAAGCGGTGAAAATATATAATATTCCTTCCTCCTTCTACTTTGTTCACAATGACAACCTTTGATGTAAGTTGGGCTGAGTGAGAGTCACCCAGTCACCTAGCTGGCTTTCATGCCTAAGGTGAAGCATGAACTCATAGTCCCCTGGTTTCTAGCCAGTTCCTTAATCACTAGAACAAAATGGCTCTCATGCCAGAATAATTAATGCCAAATGAAATTTGTGTTTTCATTTAAAAAATTTACTTACAGACAAGTCTAAAGTGTTGTTTTCCCTTTGTCATTATGGGATACTGAGTGTAAATTAATGAGAAAAAAAAATGAATTTCAACAACTGTAAAATTAGGCTGCAGCATAACAAAATTGACAGAAGCGATGGGGGTCTAAATACTTTCTGAATGCACTATAAATGCAAGGATTGGTTACAAAGTTATTTTTTCATCATAACTGTGAACAGTTGCCTGTAGGAGGGGGTGCTGAGAAGTTCCTGGCTTTGCCCAGAAAGAAGAGAGCCAGAGTTATGAAATAACACATTTATTCAACATAGACCCCCCCTGAGATGGATGTACTTGGTACAATGTACTTGCAGCTTTTCTAGAGGTTCACAAAAAAGTCCTTTGGTTGGGCCGCAAACCAGCTCTCAGCAGTATCTTTGATGTCAGAAATGTCCTCAAAACGTTCCCCCTTCAGGTGTTTCTTCAAAGTCGGGAACAGATAATAATTCGAAGGGGCCAGGTCAGCTGAGTTGGGGGGGATGGAACAATTGGAAACCCAGGGTGTTCAATTTGGCAGCCACAACATTGGACATGTGCACAGGTGCCTTGTCCTGCAAAAAAAGGATCCCTTTGCTCAACTTTCCACCGCGTTTTGTCTTAATTTCCTCCTTCAGCTGGCCCAGGAGGTTAGCATAATACTGTACGGTGATACTAGAGCCCTGAGGTAGGTAGTCCACCAACAGAATACCATCTTTGTGCTAGAAAATGGATACCATGACCTTTGGGCTGATTTCTGGGTTCGGAAGTTCTTCAGCCGCAGGGACCTGCTGCGGTGCCATTCCTTTGTCCCTTGGTTTCAGGATCATAGATGTGGAGCCAGGTTTCACCCTCAGTCACTAATCTAGTAAAAAAGTCCTGTGCAGCTTCAAAATGGGCCAAAACGGCTTTGGATGCTTCAGCTCGTTCCTTCTTCTCATCACTGTTCAAACATTTCAGCACCCACTTCGCTGAATGCTTGCGCATGTATAGGATAGTGATGATAACAAACCCAACATGCTCCCGTGAAATGTCAAGTATCTGGGCTAACTTCTTGCGGATATTTGCCGGTTCTCTAATAGCTCATGCACAGCATTGCAGGTTGCCAGGTTAGTTGAGGTTGGGGGGCGTCCACTGCAGGGTTCATCTTCAACGATGAAATGCCCAGTCTTGAAATGAGATAACCAGGTTTTGATAGTGCTCTAGGAAGGACATTTCTCCCTCAGTGTTTGTGACATTTCAGTATGAATGTCCTTTGCTTTTTTTCCCTGGGGAACCATCAACTTCAAGAACATGAAACTTGCTTGTGCCTCTGTCATCACAGCTTCTCACTAAAAGAGAAAACAGTTTTAAGAATCACAAAGACCTGATATTTGCACAGTTACATACTAAGATTTTAGGCTGTCGTATGCCCCCACACTAATTTTTCTATTCCAACTGGAAGGGGGCAAAGCCAGGAACCTCTCAGCACCCCCTCATACAAGGCAGTAGCTAAACAACGACTACTTCTATCTAGAACTCTTCAAAGGCTCATCTTTAGTTTTACTAGCAAGTTAGCAGCTCCTAATTGAATCACAAAGCATGGCCTTTGGGGCCCTGAGCCCAATCTCTGAATGTATGCAAGATGTCTCATATATGGGCAGTATGGGCTTAAAAATACTGCTAAATAGATAAATACGCAGAGGTCCAGAAACAACAGTCTTATTTTGATGCCATAAATAGATCTACTTAATTTTGATTTTTTTTCTATGGCACAAGTTTTACTGTAATTGCTACATTAGCTGAACCCTGACATTTTCATTTTACTCTATAAACATCAATAGGAAAAATACTGTTATTTGTACCATCTAATGTCTATACTATTTGTTATCAGCGTTTAATTAAAATTGATCTTGATAAAACAATCTTGCCATAAATAAGAGTATTATCAGTATAGCCTTTTGTTCTATGTGGAAGATGTATAACAGTCTGTTGAGTAGCTTAAAAAAATAAGGAAAAGATGTAGGAGGTTTCAAGTTTGTGTAGCAAAATAGCAAAGAAAAGCTTCTTTCCTATTAGCTTTTCTTCCCTTTTATATTATTTCTCAGTGTGATACCTTAAGACTTTTCTATACAAGGACTCTAAACCAAATTTTTAAAAAGCCAAATTTTTGTCTGTTCAGAAACTAAATCAGTGTATTTCTGGCTTGGATGTGGTTTATTTGAAATTATAACTCAAACTGGTTTTCTTTTAGTTTTTTGTTTGATAATGTTGCTACTTTTTGTACATTGTAAGAAGTCTCATTAGGAGAGACTCCTGCCTTACACTGGTTGTTGGCTCCCATGTATCATGTCTTTCAAGGGGAAAGGTGGCTTGCTAACTTTGCAGCTTCCCTTTATGGGAAATGCAGAGAGATGGGACAGGATTTTTTCCCTCTCCTTATTGTCAGTGATTTGAAGTGTCTAGATCTGAAGACAAAGGGGAAATTTTTATCAGGAAAATAGCCTGGAGAAACCTCTAACCACTGCAATCCTAATCAGATTTCTCCCTTATTGCAGGGATGGTATTTTATGTGCAATTCTAAATTAGTCTGGTTTAAATTCATAAACTGTAAAGTTCTTAATTCAGTAATCTCCATGGGAAACTATCCAGCATTTCTATTTGTTGAAAGCACATGGGCCACAGGACGATAGTTTGCTTTTAGCTTTTATGGTGTTGTCTCCCTATGCCTGTTTCTTATCTACAGAAATTTGGGTGCCAGAAAAAAAATATTCACACTGGCCTCTTAATTGAATGATGATGCTTACTTTGTGGAAATTTTTATTTGTAAAGCGATCTTAGCTTTTTAAATGATATAAGTAGTCCTCCACCTACAAACACAGCTAGGCCCAGTATTTTGGTCATTGAATGAAGTGGTCATTAAGCAAAATGCCACGTGACTGTTTCATTCAAAAATTACAAAGCCAGCTCTCCCAGTGGTGGTGGTTGAGTGACTGTGAGGGTTGTTAAATAGACAGAGCATTGCCGAGGAGATGGCCTGGGTTTCCCATTATATCAGTTGAAACCTATCCCTGTCCTTGTGTTGGTAATGCACAGCATGAAAGCTGAACACTGAAAAAGAAAGAATATATTTTGAATCATGGATTTTGAAATTGTTTCCAAAAGTACCATGGGCTACATGGAGAAGCAATCAGTTGTAGACTAATGGCAAGTAGAAATTCATATATTTTGATCAGATGATGTGATCAGATGATAAACTAGAAACAAATACTATATTTGGCATAACTGAGCAAAATAAAAGAAAGGGAAGACAGCAGATAAAAACTGCAGATTATCTCTTAAAACAGATAATTACTGAAAAGTTTGTTCCACACAATCACCAGGAGTCAAACTTGACTTGCTGGGGCACAGCTAAGCATAACATCTGAGCGTATGTTTTACATTTAAAAAAAACACCCCTTGTGGAGGAAATTCCAACGTCATTCTACAATTCACACAGTCTTTAAAATGTAAATAAAAAAGTTGATGAGACTTTCTAACCTACTCAGGGTAGCTGCAATGAAAATATCAGAATTATGATAATTGTTTAAACTAAGCATGTTAAAACAATAAAGTAGAAAAACGGAAAATGTTCGGAGCTGCAATTTCTCCTTGCCTTCTGAAACATCTAAATAAAGAAGTAAACAAATCAAAGTGAAATTTAGGAATAATTTAGTAGATCTTTCTGACAGATTGATCTAAAGCAGGCCTACAAGTGAGGCCTGGAGCCTGCCAAGCAACCTTGTGCAGCCCAACATTTTTTAAAAAGTAGTAAATTTACAGCTGCTGCTGGACCCCAAAAGGCATGTGCTGAACATCTCCAAGTTTCACCACTGTAGCCAATTCCAGTGTTTCTGTTGTTCTGCTAGCCATGGAAAAGCTTATTCTTATTTCTATTCCCATTCGAAATCCACTCCGTTCCCAAATCCATTCTATTCTATTCTATTCTATTCTCCAGGCAGGGGTGGGTTTCAGCCAGTTTGGCCCGGTTCAGGCAATGGCGGTTTGTTACGATTTTGCACAGTTCGGAGAACCGGCAAAATGCAATACTGGCTGGCCCCTCCCCTCGCCACCCACGCACTTCTAATCTCGCTACCATCTTCTCCTGCCCACCTTCCCCTCACAGTAAGTCGGTCACTGTAGGAATAATTTAGTGTTTGCATGCAGGGATGCAGAATCTGGCACCTACTGCCGCTGCCCTCCCTCGTGGCCTTCTGCTGGCCTTCGCCTGCCTTGGCCGTCAATCTTCGCTTGCTTCCTGCCTCCTTCCCCAGAGAACAGATTGGAGAGAAGCAGCCTGCTTCTCTCTGATCTGTTCTGTGGGGAAGGAGGCAGGCAGCAGGTGAAGATTGGTGGCTGCGGCCGGAAAAGGCCAGCAGCTGACCGTTGCCACAGTCCTGGTCACCTGCTATCACCCACCACCGTTCTCCTTCATTGCCTGGGGCCGGCGTGCCCAGGAGCGCCAGTCATCTGCTGCTGCTGCCCACCACCATTCTTCTTCATTGCTGGTGCACCCAGGACACTGCCACAGCGCTGGTCAGTGCTGGTCTGTTCTGCAGGAAGGAGGCAGGCAGCAGGCCCAAAGATTGGCGGCCGTCAAAGACTCACAGCAGGCCACCGCCGCAGCTCTGGTTGAGTCTGAAGCCACCACAGCAGCCAGCAGGGCCAATTAAGGATGGACCAGCCATAGCAAGCAAGGTTGAGTCCCGGCCTAGCTGCCTCCGCCTTGCTTGCCTGCCTTTGGTAAACTGCTTTTTTTATTTTATTTTAATATATTTTTATTTTTATTTTATTTAAATATACATCCATCAGTGAACAGAGCTGGTTTTGAGTATCAATTTGAGATCCAAAACCAACTCTGTTCACACACAAGATGGATGTATATTTAAAGAAAAAATAATTAAACATATATTTAAAAAAGAAAGAAAAGGAGCAACTTACCAAAAATTATGTTAAAAAGGACTATTTAAATCATATTTATCCAATTTATCATCACAATATAATTATCATCACAATATCATTAATTTCTATCACATGTCAAATTTAAATAGTCTTTAATGTTTAAGTCCTCTTTAATGTATTTTCGGTAAATTGCTCTGTTTTCCCCCCCCTTTTTAAAATATATTTTAATTATTTTTTCTTTAAATATATATCCATTTCGTAACCTGATACTGTTTGACCTTAATTGTTTTCTTATAAAGATTTCATTAACCAAACTAGCTAATAATGCTAATTAATTTTTCTTCATTTTACATTTCATTTAATTTTTACATAATTTTACATACTTAAGTATGTAAAATTTTTCAATATCTTTTTAATTATTTTTTCTTTAAATATACATCCATCTTTTGACCTGGTACCGTCTGACCTAAGTTAATTAAATTTGAGTTTTTTTGGGTTTTTTTTAAAACCTTTTGGCTTAGCATCTGACTGGTACACCCCAGTCACATGACCACCTAGCCATGACCACCCAGTCACATGACCACTAAGCCACACCCACCACTAAGCCACACCCACAGAACTGGTTGTTAAAAAATTTGAAACCAACCCGTCTCCAGGTATTTCTTAGTAGTCTGCCAGGATTTTTAACTGATCATTGTGATCTTTCCCTTGACTAAGATGTGCAGGGCTAGTCTAAATAAAATGGTAAAATATGAGTAGTTGTTTTCTTAGCTTGTATGTTTAGTTTAGGGTTGTCTCATTTCTATTTTTAAAAAAGTTAAAAGATAGATAATCTGTATAAAATTTTAGAACTATAAAAATGTTCTGTTTGAAGAAGTATTACGATGACTCACTGTGACTGATATTTTAAAATGAAGAAGGAATGAAGCTGTTTGTCAGTCCAAAGAAAGGAGGAGCAGGAGAAGGAGGTGTTCATAGTGATTGTTTTAGAAGGATAGCAAATTGTTCAGTGCCAAAATAAATTTTAAAAACCTAGAGGATTATAACTTCTTGTAACTCTTATTCTGTCACAGGTATTAATGAGTATTAAATATATCTTGTGTTTGCTAATGAGTGAGAAATATGTTGTATTTATTTGTCATATACAATCAGATTATCCTAACAGTTGCTTTTAAAAAAATAATGTACCATATCATTCTATTTAGATTTGGAATGTTTTGCCATTTGAATCAATCAGTGTTTGAACCTATGGGTAAAGGGAGAATCTGGTTTTATTCAATGCATTTAATTCAACCTTTTCTAAAACGCCTTCTGCTGCCTTATGCCTCCCAGCGCCCAGTTAGGTCCCACAGAGAGGGCCTGCTACAGGTCCCGTCAGCCAAACAATGTCGGCTGGCGGGCCCGTGTGCTAAAGCCTTCTCTATGGGAGCGCTGACCCTCTGGAACCAGCTCCCTGTAGAGATTAGGACCATCCCCACCTTGCTGGCCTTCCGCAAGGCCACGAAACCTGGCATTGGCAGAGGGCCTGGAACTGATGTGCCCCCACCCTGGTTTGAAGGGTGCTGAATGTCTGTGAATGATGGATGGTTGTTCTTTGGCTTTTTAAATGTAATATATTTTATTTTAAAATGTTGTTAGGCGCCTCGAGTCCCCCTGACTGGGGAAATAAAGCGGGGTATAAATCTAATAAATTAAATTAAATTAAATTAAAACAGTATGTGACTCAATTTGCAGTAAAAATCAAAAGAAAAAACCCATTAATTTTCTTCGTACTTTTGCCTTTAAAACTTTTATTCACAGTTTATGTGAAGCTCTCTTTAGGACAAGCACTAGAATTCAGTGTAATAATAAGCATTTTCTTTTTTCCAGTTGCTGTACAGTACCATCTCTGCTCACAAGGAGTCCTGCTCTTGAGAAGCTGTCGAAGATTTCTCCTTACCTTTGAGAAATTTAGGGGGGAAATATTTCTCCAGTTTTCTTGCCCACAAATTGAAGGTTGAACGAAAATTAGTGCCTATCAACCATCCGTTAATTTTACAGATAAACAACTGCAACTTAACCATTTATTCTGGCCCCAACATAAGTTTCCAGGCTTCAAACTGTTGTACATATGAAGTACTCTTTCCCAAGTGCAATGCAAACACAGAAAGAGTTGAGAAGCAGCAGAACTATTTTTGGGCTGTTCAAATTGGCAAGGAGATGAAACTGAAAGTTGTCCTTGAGTGCAGCTAAAAAGCACAGTAAATGTTGATGTTGATTAAATTTCTGCTGATACATTAAGTAGAAGAAGGCAATTAATATGTTTTGCCATGATATCATTTTACAAGCAAAGGGCAAGTGAATCATCCAAGCTGAGTCATTTACAGAAACTAGAACTGCAAGATTTTTCTTGACTAGGATAGGTTGTTCAGCCTTAGATGCTGCTAACATAATAAGCATTAAGAGAAACATTGGTTAAGTCTTGGGTGCCTGGACCTCTTTTTCCTGCCTTCCACAAATGTACTCATTCACACATGAGGCTAACAACAGGGGAATTTATAGTTGCAGAATTAGTCCAAAGACACAGAACCTGAGACCTGCATGCAATCCTTGTTTTTTAAAATGCTTTTTTGAGTTCTTAATCTAACCTACAATCCCAAATATTGCCTTGTTTAATGTGTGAATCTGGTGAAATCTTGCTTAGATTTCTAAATTCAGACAAGGTTGACTGGGTGCTGCCACTTAGCTAGTTTTTAATGTGGAGAGTGAAGAAGTATATTAGACAATTAGTGTATAATCACATTCATTATATTTCACTTTAAATAAAATGAAATCAGTTTTATCTATCACCTTTTCAGATGTAACTAGGCCTCCTCCAGTGAGTCATAGAGATATAATGTGTAAAGCCACTTCTTATGGCTTAGCAGCTAGAAATTCTTCTTGTGTAAAGCAGCCTTAGAAAATCTTGGTAAATTGATTTGCAGATGACGTCAACATTCCTTAAGTTAACTTGGAAAACACATTTAAATATTGCTGTTATGTAAATGGAACAATATTTGTCCTTGAATGTTAGGTGAATCCCAATCAACATCCAGTTAAGAAAGTCAGTTATGTAGAAAGCTTTGTATGAGCCATGGTTTTTCTGTTGATTATAGTTTCCTTTTCACCTACAGAGCACAATGTATACATTTCTGTATATAACCCCACTGTGACCTTAATATTCTTTGCTACAGTTTTATTCTTTGGGCATGTTGTAACAAAGCATTTTTACCAACCTATTTAATTACATGCTGTTGAGATTAGACCTTAATTTCCATTAATAGCAGTTGATAGATAACAGTTTAAAAACCACCTATGTGAATGTTTATCAATTAGTCCTTAACATAGGCGGGGCATATTTTCACTCTGGAAAGATTCTATTTTGGAAATGTAAATCATCTTGACATATTCAATCTTTTATGACAATATGTGTGAGCACTAAAATGTGGTTTTCCAGTGTGCTTGCTGGCAAAAAGCTAGGCTGGCTTAAGGAGATCTGTTCCGTGTCTAAAAGTAGGGAGATAGTTTTGTCCACACTAAAAGCCTGCAGGAAGGAAAAAAATCAGAATGGGAAAGGATATCCTGGGTACTTTGGTCTCTTTGAAGTTTGGAGAACTGCAGAAAAGGACCTATTTTCCCTTGCTTCCCTGTCATACAGGCAATAGACATAGGGTGGGAGTAGAATCCAGTTGCTCCCCTTATATATTCATTACCTTTCTTTTCATGGTCCAGATAAATTGCAGTAAAGGAACCATGATCTCCACTTCACTCTCTGGTCTTTTTCTTTTAATTGTGGATGGCAAGGAAAAGAAGGAGGGGGAAGCAGAAAGGCAGGTAGCTTCAGATGACCATCAGAATTAGTTTCTTGTTTTCTTTTTCTGTAATCCACCTCTGGTAGGCCAACCTTCCATTTATTTCCATTTATTGTAGAAAAACAAAAAACTCTATTTTGCAATGTTTAATACTGATTATATAGACTCAAACATTTCCTCCCTTTCTGAAATATCCTTCATTTGTTTAAAGGTTTGGGACTTGCTTGATAAAATATCAGAAGACACAGGAGACAATGTTTCAACTTGGTCAATTACCACTGATGGATTGGGGAGTGATAATCAGTGGTGGGATTGAGAAAATTTCCCTACTGGTTCTGTGGGCATGGCTTGGTGGTCATGTGACTGAGTGGGCATGACCAACTTGTCATTCACCTTCCCCTCCTTCTGCCCTTGGGGGTGACAGGAGGAAAAGACTTGGCCAAACTTTTCTGCCTCCCTTCGCAGCGGAAGGCAGCTCCCACAGTGGCCTGCCTGTCCTTTTATGCCCCTCCCACCCTCCATCTCAAAGTATTGAGGCAGAAAAGTTCAGCCAAGTGTTCTCCTCCTTCTCGGGTGCACAGAGCAGGCACACATCTCACCTTGCCCCCTTGCTAAGCCTTTTGCCTTCTGGAGGTGCTTCCTCTTCCCAGTTACAATGGTTCTTCCTTTGCTGCTGGTGGAGCAGTACCATGAGTAAGATGTGTGTGTGCGTGTTTCCTCTACTCCAAAAAGGAGGAGGAGAAGCAGCAGGGAACTTGAATGCAGCATTTCTCTCTGTTTCTCTCTGCAATCAAGTTGGCTTCTTTTCTCCTCCTTCTCGGAGCAGAGCAAAAATGCATGCACATCTCATTCATGGTTCCAGGAATCCTGCCCATGCACCAGCTCCTTAAAGAAGGTCCCAGATGAAGCCGTGAGTGAGATGTGTGTATGCGTGATTCCTCTGCTCCAAGAAGGAGGAGGAGAAGCAGCAGCAGGGAGCTTAAATGCAGAGAGAAACAGCATTTCTCTCTGCTTCTCTCTGCAATCAAGCTGGCTTCTTTTCTCCTTGGAGCAGAGCCAACACGCAAGCACATACCTCACTCATGGCTCCGTCCGGGACCTTCTTCGAGGAACCAGTATGTGGGTGAGTCCCTCCAGCAGCTGCCTCTTTTCAGTGCAAAGAGAAGCTTCTCATGCCAAAAAAGAGGACTGAAGTGAGTCCCTGCTCTGTTCTTTGCACTGGCTGAGCCAGGTAAGCTCCAGGGCGGGGACTGCTGGGACTGGGAGGTGGATGGGCGGGGTGAGCTGAGCTGTTT
>JANHGC010576022.1:0-12813 GCA_027560395.1 Boaedon fuliginosus | reverse complement strand
TAAGTATAAAGGAATAAATTGTTAGTGATCATTAAGAAATGTTGATGTAAGATCTCATGTAACATGATGTTCAATGTTTGAAGATGTTTTTAACATGTAAAACAAATAAAACTTTTTCAAAAAAAAAAGAAGAAGAAGTTGTAGCTTCTTCCAGTAGTGCCAGGGGAACTGCAAAAGACTGTGCTACTCAGAACAGGATACATTTTAAGAGGATACTTGGTTGATACCTAGGATGCTGGCAACAACCTGTAGCAACCATCCGAGCCAGTCAGTGGTATTTGTGATAAATTTTTAAATGTTCAGTTGGCTGAGTTTTGTGTTTAATGAATAAAAGATAACAACAACAACAATAATAATAGCAATAGCAATAGTAATAATAATATGGTAAAAGACCAAATTGTATTACACAGGTTTAAAAAAAGCAATATATTGTACAGATCACTCTTTCTTACTGGGGTGGAAACATTTATCTTTATATAACAGCTGGCCCTGCAGGAAACTTTTCTGTTAAATGCATGCAATTTTTCACATCTCTGCTTCAGGAGATCATATTTCACAATTTTATGTTTCTCATCTGGGTAGATTTAAATTAAGATAATATCAGATAGTATGCTATGTTCTGATAACAGATGCTTAGGATTGGATATTGCACTGCAACTTATTACAGACCGTTCTATGATTATATGTTAACACTCTAATGCTGGTGATATCGAGTTTAGGTAATGAAACGTGTGCAAGAAAACAACCAATTTCAGAGAGAGCCAAGGACCTCTCATGTTAACACTCTCTCACAATCTTAAAATACCTTTGGCTGGATTTTCAAACACTAAGAGAATAGGATCCTCCCATCGTTCTATTTATTTAATCTTAATGTTTTATTTGGATGTTGCTACCTGAGTAGATGAATCCTAATAAAAGGGTAACATTTCTTCTTTTACTTTTTTTTTTAATTGGGTGTTCTTTTTCTTCTTTACAGTATTTGACATTCTATATTTTCACAATTATTTATCTAAAAACACTGAAATAATAAGAAAGGAATCATGAAAGCAAGTTTTTGGGAGATATATAGAAGCACTATCATACTTCAGAACCAGTAATTTAATCATCTCTAACATTGATAGTGATACCGAGTGAAAAGCATGTAAATCTCTTTATTATAGAGATGAACAAGATTGGATTATACAAAAAAGTTTGGATTATACAGAAAAGTTCAGTATGGTTGTTGTTTTACATGTAAAATGGCATATGGATTACTGCAATGCACTCTACATGGGGCTGCCCTTGAAGACTGCCCAGAGACTTCAACTGGTCCAAAATGCAGCAGTGGGCACAGTAATAGCCCTCCTCTCGCCCTGGTTTGCCCATGTAACACCTTTGATGTATGAGCTTCTTTCTGGGTGCAATTCAAGCTGTTGGTTATATCTTTTAAAGCCCTATACGGCATGGGGCCAGGCTACCTGTCGGACCTAATCTACTAATCTGTTTAATCTGTTAAAATGTTATTTCCCAAGGACATCTATCCAACCTACCAGGTTAGGCAGGGTGGGCATGCTCCTAGTCTTTCCTCCAAATATTGTTATCTGATGGAAGCTAGTAAGTGTGTCTTTTCTGTGGCAGGAAAAGTTAATATAAACATGTTTATATTTTAGAAAGACACAGACGAAATGCATACATTTTTAGGGCAAGCTACATGACAACTGTAAATTTTTTTTACAAATTTGATGGAATTGATTGATATTGGTTTGCATTGTATCCTGAGATAGATTTAGAATGATTTATCCATTTTTACAGACAACCTGGTACACAAAATTATTCAGCTATATCTTTTTGTCTCAACATTGTGGTGATAGATCAGAAGAATAAAGGAATTCTGTGGCAATTCTACAGGATGAACGTTTGCTAGCACACCCCACAGCCCCAGACTGAAAAGAATACTCATATTTCTAAGATTGTCAAAAAATGCATTTTTATATTTTCAAATTTTTTATTAGTAGAAGTGGTAATATGCTCAGGCTTGTGAACATTTTCTGCATACCTACTGAACTGTAAATATGCTATAGGCTGAACGAAGGAGGAAGAGGAAGAAGAGGGGGAAGAAAATTTGCTGGAACAGAACGTTTGGAATCCATATAAGCAATCATTTTAGCTTTATGGTAATATCATATGCATGCAATAAAGCAGACATATCAGCAGAAGACAAGAGAACAAATAATGTATTTCTAATACCTGCAACATCAAACCTGTATTGATTTCATTTTGATTTTGATCCTTCCTTCCTTCCTTCCTTCCTTCCTTCCTTCCTTCCTTCCTTCCTTCCTTCCTTCCTTCCTTCCTTCCTTCCTTCCCCTATCATTATTACTTTCCCATATATTTTGCCAGTTTGTTAATAATACTAGGTACCTAGTGTAAATCTTAAAAAAAAACACCAGCCAAATAATGCGCTTGAAGGGAATGTTCATAGTTAATAATACCACCACCATAGTTTCAATACCACAACTATAGCTATTAAGAATAGTACTAGTACCATTCTGGTTACTATTTTTAACCTTTGTTTGCATATTTATATCTCAAAAATATATAAAAATACATATGGGTCCACATTACTAATATAAAAAAGATCACCAGCAAGTGATGATAATGTACTCTGGCATGTACCCAGATTGAAAAGGGCCAGAAAATCTGGTTCAACCAGGGTCCTCTGAAGCTACCTGCCAACCACCCACTCAACAACCTTTTCTCTACAGGGAAAGATGCATATAGTAAGTTCACATTACTAATACAAAAATGATATGGTATCTAGAACATATAGAGTTGGTCTCTTTTAAAAATATATTTTCCAGGTAAATAAAGTATACTCAAAGGCATGACCATTTTGCTCTCCCGATAAGCAATATATTTATGGAAAAGATAATCATGCAGAGGATTTGTGAGCATCTAGAAAAAAAACAAGGTATTTACTACAGTAGAAGTTGTGTGTGTTTGTTAAAAACAGCTCTACCAGACAACTTTAATGCCTTATTTGATAAGGACAAGCAAAATGCTGTGGACATACTTCAATTAGACTTCAGTAGGGAAATTGAGAAAGTAGACCACAGCCTACTTTTTACTAAGAAAAATGGGAGATAGACAGTACTACCACAAGAAGGATTTGTAATTGGCTGACCAACTACATCCAGCATTTAGTCCTCAATGGATCTACATTTAAATAGAGGGAAGCATGCAGTAGGATACATCAAGATTGTGTCATAGGCCCAGTGCTATTTAATATCTTCATAAATGATCCAAATGAGTGGAGACCTAGGTGTCCTAGTGAACCACCACTTAACTATGAGCCATAAATGAGCTGCAGTTGCCAAAAATGTCAATGCTTGGCTGCATCAACAGAGGGAAGGCATGAAGATCACAAGAAGTGATAACACTAGTTTATGCTGCACTAGTGAGGCCACACCTGGAATACTACATACAATTCTGGTCATCATGATATAAAAAGTCCCAAGACCCCGGAACATCTTCAGAGAAGAGCAACAAAGGTGATAAATCCTATGATAAACAATTGAGGGAGCTAGAAATCTAGCCCATTGAAGAGAAGATTGGGGAGACATGACACCTGTCTTCCAATATAGCCTCTTTGATGGCTGTCAAAGAGAAAAAGGAAATTATTTTCCAAAATACCATAAGGCAGGACAAGAAATAATGGGTGGAAGATTGTTAAAGAGAGATCAAAGAAATAATCAAAGAAAATTTTTTACAATTAAGAACAATTAAACAAAGGAATAGCTTGCCTCCCAAGGTTGTGGGTGCTCCATCATTGGAGGTTTTCAAAAATAGACTGGACAACCATTTGACTGAGATAGTAGAAAATGTCCTGCCTTGAGTGGGATGTTGAACTAGAAGACATCTGAGGTTCCTTCTAACCCTATGATTCTATATTATCTGTTAAGAAAAGATGAGAGGAGTTCATATTTCTCAAATATGAAACTACACCCAATCCAAGGAAAGCAAATATTTGTTACCTATATGTCACACACACCCCAATCAAAAGGCACATAAGAAATGCTAAAACTAATTTTGTTGAGTTTGGCTATAATAATAGAATTATGTATGTCTGATTGTGCTATACTTCCTTTTCCTACTTGTATTCCAGTGAATTAGGGAGGCACCTATATGGGCTGCTTTCAACACTTTCAACAGAAGACTATCTTGTTCTAAAGATTAAAAATATTTCTGCCCTTTCCCTAGACAAAGGATCTTACATATCTCCATCAATATATTTGCTCTTGATATCATAGGGTAAGAGTTTCTTTCTCTTTCTCTCCCTGTGTCCTGTTGATTTTATCTTTATGAATGCATGATTCCACTGTCAGATATAATCCTAAACCTTATTACTTGTTCTATTTGAAATGCATGCCTTGACCTTACAGTTCATCACAACTTGGAGCTACTGCACCAACTGATTATCTCCTGTGGTGGGACTCAAATAATTTAACAACTGGTTTGACCAGGCTCAGGTTGGCTGTCATGGGAGGCATGGCCCATTCCTGTCCTCCAGCTCTACCGCACATGCAAAATGACCCTCCTGCAACGGCCAGCTTGACCCTGGGAAAATTGGCTGTTAAATTACCCCCTCACACACACACACACTATTAAAGTGAATCCTGGGCACTGTGCTTCAATGGAGAAATGGGAAACAAACCAGCCAGCATGAGGGAAGGAGGAAGAGCTAGGAAGGAGAAAGAAGGAAAGCAGCTTCTTCTTCCCTTATGCCAGCTGCTCCATTGCCCATTTCTCCATTGCAGTGCAGCGCAGTGCCCAGGATCCACTTTGATAGCTGGTGTGTGTGTGTGTGTGTGTATGTAATTTAACAACTGCTTCACCCAAACTGGTGTGAACTGGATGACCATTGGTTATCTCCTAATAAACCTTCTTGCACTTAATTTATTTAAAATAGTTGTATGGCCACCCATTAAAACAGTTGTATGGCCACCCCAGAGCCACTTGATCTTGCCAGTTTGACCTGAAGTCCATTCTTCTCAGTCCAGACCCTTAGAGCCTCCAGGCACATGGCCAACACAATATCATCATTTCTTTCCTGACTAGGGGTACAGATATATACCTGGGTATCATCTGCACACTGGGGACACCATGCTATGTGACATTAGATGACCTTACCAATGATATCATATATATGCTAAAGAGAAGAGGGTACTGACCCAAAACCCCTGATCAGGGGCCTAAGGGGCCTAAGGCATGACATGAAAAATCAAAGTAAACCCCCAGAAGAAAAGAAAAAAGAAGATACAAGCAGAAAATAAAGTGAGGAAAAGTAAGAGTTGGAAAAATACTACTATTCCTAGACTGACTTTTAAACTTAAGTATAACAACCTGTTTAAACTTTTGGGAGCAGCTGATGAAAGAAACAGTAGAGCAGCCAAAACACACTCAGGAAGAAGATGGAAGCAATTGAAGTACCCAATGAAGCAAGAGGGCAATTCATAAGATTGGAATGACCAATACAGATCTTTTAATCTAGCAGTGTCCAGTATCTGTTAAGGAAATGAACTCCTATAAACTGATGGAAATTTTCATAATGTTCTCAGCCTACTGGAAAGAATTAACAAAGACATGTAGGCTAGAAGTTACATCAAAGAAAATCTAATAACTTAGTATTTTTTCTGAATAAAATCTTGATTTGCTACATTAGTGTCATACATACTTTCAACAAAGTATGATTGGGATTTCATTCCAGTAAGATAACTGGAGTTAAATCAGCTTCACTTTAAATATTGGTTACTTTTATTTTATCAGATATATATGATTTTGTTGTTATTGCAAATTATCTCTTTTGATCATTATTCCCCATTCACTGGACTGACACATACCCTCTGTGTCTTGCCCTAAAGTGCTTTGGAGAATAGATTGATCCCCTCTTCTGTGTGACAGCTCAAATATTGGAAGACTGCTATCATATTAGTCCTTTTTGGTATAGACATGCCCATTTTCTGCAACCATTCATCATAGAAGGGTGAAGTTTCATTCTCTGAGCTTGTGGGTTGTTTTCTGATTGTTTCATTACCAGGCTAGGTAACATCTTCAGTGGAGTTTAGGGGATGTCAGTGTCAGCATTCATCATATGGGGGAGATTTGCTCTGATACAAAATATATATATATATTTATCCTTGCTTTTCAAATATATCTAGGTGCTATTTGCTCGAAGAGCATATAGGAAATTTCTGAGCAAACATTGATAATCACCCATCTTTGCAAATGGAACCCTTATTAACTTGCTTCTAAATGGAATCAATAACTTTATTCAATAGGATTTAAAGAGCAATTAAGTTAGACTGCAAAAGACAAAATAAAATTGGCTTTATATACCTGATAATGATACATGGTCATAGCACTGTACCCTTCACAACTAAATTCAGTATTAGAAATTAACAACTTCACAAATCTGGAATTGCAGATATGCAGAATCCTTACCAAATTTGGAACTGCAAACATGCAGAATCCTTACCTTACTTGAGTAAATATTTGAAAGAAGGCTTTAAAAGATCACAATTGTGATGTTATATTCCTAAAAGCCTTTAAATAGGCAACAAATTGATGGCACCAGCAGTCGTTTATATTACAAAGTTATGGAGAGAGTAGTAATATTTTTTCTTTTTTAAATTATGCTAAAGTTTTCATTATGCTTGTGTTGAAAAAATGGAAATCAAGACAAAATGGAGTTCTATGATTAATCTTATATTTGTTAATCCCAAGGCATCAATTTGCTTCTAGATGTGCGTGTTTGTTGAAAAGAAGTTAAAGGGCATCTATTATACTTGGTGAAACTTTGTGAAATCTCTGTGATGTTCCAGCTGATTGCTAAACCAACATTTATTTTCTAAACCTGGTCACTTTGACAGGTATGGCATGAAGGGATCAAGGGTTGAAGCAGAATGTACTTTAAAGAAGAAAATACATGTCAAGAAAAGGTCAATTTAAGGTTACCCATTTCTCTAATCCAAAGAAGTAGAAGCCTGAAGTAGCTCCATTTCTTAATACATTAGTTTTAACCCCTGGATTTGTGATGGCATAAAATGGGTATTGAAAGTAGTCAGGGTAAGTCAAGCCAAGTCAATTCTTATTACTTCAGAACAGGGTCATAACAATTTTTTTATTTTATTTTCAATTGTTCAAAAGGAAAATGACAGACAAACAAGTGACTGGATAGTATCCAAGATGGCTGTTCTCAATATTCATTATTTGAAAAAATATGGTATATAGATTATATATATAAAATAATTGCTTTAACTTCTGTAACTTCTGATTCTTCTTCCTTTTATTTATGTATTCTTATTGTTCTTATTGTTTTACTTTCCCCACTCTAGCTTAGCTCTACTTTAATGCCTTTTATCCATCATCCCTTTCTCTTTTTGAGGCAATCAATAACAATCTTTTAATCTTACTCCCATGCTTTCCATCTTGTTCTCTACCCCCATTTTGTTGTTTCACCCATTGTTTAAATCGATTTCTCCCCCTTTTTTGGCCACCATCCATCTGTTTCTCCAGGCTTCTTTTCTGTTGCGCTTGCCCAGTTTGTGTTTTCCTCTGCATTATCAGCTTTCCCACGGCATTCAGACTCCAACCTTTCTTTATAGTATTTGGGGTTCCATATTTTTTCTTTTTCATCTTATCCAGTCTTTTTACCCTTAAAAACCTCTTTCTTTTTTTTTTTTCACCCTTTGGTTAAATCTTTGGTTTGCTGAACTAGTTCAGTTTGACTCTTTGTCTCCAATGTCTTCTCCTTCTTATCCTCTCGGTTCCGCTTGCCATTTTAATTTTCAATATTATTTTCTGTATCCCCCCTTATTCACTCCAATTCCAAATCCATCAGTCTCTGCAACACAAAAAGAATTGTATCAACTGCTTCATTCCATCTTGCCTCCATTTTCAAATTGGTTACAAAATGTCTCAAATTCAGACTCTCAGTCTGCTTCAACTCACATGGAAGATGCTCCACCCTTGCAAAATCGAAAACACTCTCTTTCTAGTCTGATAATTTGCTCTTAAAATCAAAACCGCCACTATCACAATTCTGGAGCCACTTTCAGGCTTATTTGCTTCCCAAGGTCATTTCAGTATAAAGGCAAATTTCTCACCCTCTGCAAGCTCTGTTTGTTCCACACTGTCTTCCACCATTCTCCAGCACATATATTAAGCCCAGAGTGGCTTCGGCTTCATGATGGCCATTTCAGCCACCGCTTCATCCACTGCCAACTATAGGGATATCCAATCGCACAGGGTTGGGGAGAAGTGGCTCTCCCCCAACCTGTCAGACTGTTCCCCCTTGCTTCACCACCTCTTTGGGGAGCCCTTGGGCAGGGAAGCGTGGAGTGGATCTGCAGAGATCATGGGCCCAGCATCCAGCTCTGCAAAGACCAAACTGGAAGCCCCAAACTGGAAGATCTCAATATAACTGGAATAGCTTTGCAGTCCATCGATCATCTGCTGCTGGATCATCAGTAACTTATTTATCTAGGGCAGGGGAGGGGTACAATGGCCCTTCTATGATTCGTGGACTTCAACTCCCAGAATTCTAGAGCCAGCTGTGAATTCTGGGAGTTGAATTCCCCAAGTCATAAAGGGGCCATCATTCCCCACCATTGTTCTAGGGAATACAAACAGGCTGAATAATGTATATTGGGTGAAACAAGCTTTCAGTGATGAAAGAAAAATAAGAATCTATTTTGAGTTTTATCACTGGGGCCCTCCTTAGCTCAGGAACATACAGGAAATCTTGAGAAGTATAACTTTCTATGTTTGCCATCCCCCAACTAGGCTGCAGCAACTGGCCAACTCTGATCTGAAAAATCTAATCAGGATCAGAGATAGTTAGCAGTTGAATGGAAATCTATCCACTCAAAACTTGTCTATAATACCAAGGTTATAGCCTGGGAAGTCCAAAAATATACCAGAAGAAGACAATGGCAGATCACTTTGATTCTGTTGACAGGATAACTTTATGGACATATCCAGGAAAACACTGTGCATCGAGTTAAGCACTAAAATAAACTTTACTGTTTAAAATTTCCCAAAGCTCTTTATAATCCTTTCTCTTCCTTATACAATAAAGCTTTCATTCTTCCAGAAAGCAAAGGAGAAAGGCCCAAAATAATTTTGAGCTTAAATATCACATCAGCATAGTTTGGGGAGTTGTGAAATTATGTCCATGAGATTTGATTTTTATTTTCTACTACAAGATTCTACTAAATATTATTAGAATGTTCGCAGATCACCTTAGAAATTATCAGATTGGATTTCAAATACATTGGACCAACTGAACCATTCTTATCATTTATGACATCAAGATTGGTTCCTGGTTTTTTAAAATTGGTCAATGGCTAGAATGATTTAAGAAAGTTCATATCCTTTCCCTTTTCACTCACTATAATAGAAGAAAATTTTCCTTGATGTCAGCAGTAATAATAAGTGGATTTACTCAACCATGGATGTGTGAAGCCATGAATTAGAATAATAACAGCATGATATAGCCCACAAGATGGCATAGGTTGACTTGGAGTTCTGATGCTTGGGACAACTTTTTTTCATTTATTTGTGCATTCATTTTCATTTATCAAGCTATGTATATGTAAAGCCACAAAAATTATCAAGTTGAAAACTACAGGTACTACCAGTAGGTATTTAAGAAATTATGTCCAAACTCAGCCAAAGTCTTTCAGCCTATATAATTAATGCATCTATGAAATTTTCATCATAAGCCTCTTAGCAGCTTCCTTCATTCCCTGTCCAGTCATTCATGTCCAGTAGAGTGCTAAATTAGGGGGAGTGGGAGCAATTTGATCTCTTTCTGAGCTACGATGTCTAATTGCAAGGACATTTCTTGTACTCGGTCTGAGCTAGATGTAGGACTGTTTGTCAATCACTACATAGATATAAACATCAATTCAATTTAATCTTTGTAAGAAAATCTTTCAATTCAAATGTGTTTCTTGGGGAACAATATTTTATCCAGTAATAAATCATATGTTCTTTGCATATTCCCTCAATAAGAATAAGATTTCATACAGCTATAGAAAGATTTGAGTTGTTTATTTTGTATATGTACAACACACTTTTTTTAAAAAAAACAAATCCTTGTTCCTGATATCCTATGCCATATTTAGGCTTAGGGAATTTGATTTCACATTGTTTTCTTTTAACTGATCAGGTTGCAATCATACACATCATGTATTCACAAGATTGGTGCAATAATAAACTTCAATAGTCAATTCATACTGTCTTCAAGCAGGAAGAAATGTTCATTTAAATTTACAAGAAGGTTGAAACTCTATAACCAAGTCAACTATGGGGTCAGTCAATTTCAAAAGGAAGCATTCTTTTTGTTTGTTGCATGGAAAATATGAATCATTGGTATTTGAATATACTTTCAATCTTGACTGGCAGGCCCTTTAATCAATTTGAATGTTTTCAAATTGTAGTTTAATCAAACAAGGTGTGAGAAATGTAAGATTTAAACATTAATTGGCATGTTATGTTTGGGCTATTACACCAAAGCTATTTTATTTCTTTATTTAGTATATGGCATCTACAGAGGTCATGCAATCATTGATATACATATTTAATTTAAATAAAGCAGTGTGTATGTATGAATGATATGTGGACAATACAATATAATACATAATATATTAAATTAGAATAAAACCATATTAAAATCACCATAATATGGAGCCATAGAATTGCAATCAGATAGATGTTATAATTTGATACCTAAGGAAGCTAAACATCTAACTAGTACAGTTGCAGTGAGATCATCCCAGGTGTCTTGAATTTTCCTGTGGGAAAGATATGTGTTATAGTTTGTTCCGGTGCATCACAGTCGCATTGTGGGCTCTTGGCCATTCCCCACTTATAGCTTTGCCTTAATTTTGTCAGGAACTGTCCTGATTCTGTTCAGATGGTTCCATATTTTTCAGGGTAACTACATTCCTGGAAGTGATACAATTGCTTAGATGGAAGGTGCATACTTCAGCTTTATTTGGTTTAGGGCATAGCCTCCATTTATCATATTATATTTGACTTACTCAGCCAAGCTACTTATTAATTGTGTTCTACTTCTCTCAAAATGTTTTTCCCACCAATATCATCAGAACTGTTGTCAAAACAATTAATGTGTCATTCAATTTGTCATTCAAACCACTTGGCTGCCCTCCATCAAGTGGAGAATGGCATGATCTTTACCAAGTGGAGATCATGAGAACATCCTTCTTCAGCTCCCAAAGTAACTCCTTTGTCCTTCTTATAACCTCATCCTCCAAATCCTGCCTCTTACTTTTAAAGTTCTACTGAAGCTTACTGGCATTTTACTTTAATTGTTTCAATAAAAAGGAAGGGTATAAACTAAATACACAAACAATACAATTTTCAATATATCCTAGTCTATGATGTTTGCTTCTTCAAATACTATGTAATGTTTAAATGCTATCCTCTTCCCCAACTATGCTCCATTTTAACTAATTCCTTCTATGCTCTGAACCAATTCCTTACATACAGTATATGCATGTTCCCTCTCTCTTCCCTTCCACCTAATTGATTCACTAACAGTGCTGTCAATGGTAGTATTTTGATATATGGTGATTGCACCCATTTGATGCAGCAACCCAAGGATTTTAGTAATATTGTTATTGGGGTCTGATATTTTCCCCAAGCCTAGTGGGCCAGGCAAGTTAAGCCAAAACATGTCTGTATCTAATGCTGCATCTTTAATGCTGTGTAATGCTGTTTAAAGTAACATTGCATCTTTAAGGCTATTTTCAAACTCAAGCCATACTAGATGTATGTCTATTGGAAACCATGATGCTGATTTGATGGTTCAAACTGCCTCAAGGCAGATAAGAATAAGCTGGGTGTAACCTTTAGGTACAAGTCTGGCCTTTATGTAATACTGTTGTCATAGTTGGTCTTGATTTTATACACCCATCTGGTGCCAATAGTCTTTTTTCCATTTGGGTGTTCTTTCAACAGGAACATAGACTTTAAGGCCTTTGAGACTCTTCATCTTTTGCTGCATTGCTTCAAACCATTTATTTCTTTTCTGCAGGGTGGGTGGGTGCCTTTTGGTGCCTTCGCTGGCATCTTGGCAGATGCCAGTGCTACCCCCAAGACAATGGTAACACCTCCAACAGTCAGATCAGATACTGTGAAAGCTGCTTTAGCATTTTCTGCAGCACAAAAAGAAGTGTACCAATTTGATGTGAAGACAGCATATTTACATGCTGACCTGGACACTGACATTTACGTGAGAGGCCCTCCTGGTTTCCAGCAAGTAGGTCAAACTTGGATGCTGAAGAAAAGTCTCTATGGCCTAAAACAATCTGGAAAAATGTGGCACAAGTGCCTTGCCAAAGCCTGAAAGGATATGAGCTACTACATTATACCAGCTGATAAAAGTGTTTTTTATTTATTTATCTATTTATTTATCTATTTATTTATTTGTTTGTTTGTTTGTTTGTTTATTGTTTCAATTTCTATCCTGCCTCTCTTCACCAATTCAGGGAACTCGAGGCAGCAAACAGTACAATAAAAATTTCCAAAACCTATACAATAAAAATAAAAAAACACATTCACTCATTCAAACATACATGGGGGAGGGAAGGACAAGATGTTAGGTCCATGCTTGCTGGCAAAGACGGGTCTTCAATGCTTTGTGGAACATGGGCAAGCTGGGGATTTATTTATTTTATTTTATTTTATTTATTTGATTTATACCCCGCCTCTCTTCACCCAATTTGGGGAACTCGAGGCGGCCAA
>JANHGC010575983.1:0-12822 GCA_027560395.1 Boaedon fuliginosus | reverse complement strand
TCTTTGCTCTCTTCCCATCTTCCCTTCTTTTTCTTTGTCTTTCCTCTTTCCATTTCTCCTTTCCTGTCCCTTCTTGGATGCTCAAATGCAAAAGGGGAAACATTTCTCCTTTTGTTTTGTTTTGCTTAGTTTGTTTTGCTAGTCTTCTGCCAGTGAAAACCACAGACATTTTTGGCCTGGACCACCTCCTGAAGCCCTCGGCCAGTCCCATTTTTGGCCTGGACAGCTCCCCAAAGCCCTCTGCAAACCCCATTTTTCAACCTGGATGGTCTCCTGAAGTCCTCTGCCAGTCCCGTTTTTGGCCCGGACAGCCTCCTGAACCCCTCTGCCAGAGAAAAAGAGAGCCCAGGGGGCATGTGGCCTGGATGGCCTCCTGAAGCCCCCCTGAGCTCGGTTTTAACTTGCAGAGAGCTTCAGGAGGCTGCCCAGGCTGAATATGGGGCCTGGGAGGACAGTGAGGCACTGCAGGCCGGTCCTTCTCCATTTTCACAGCTGCCCCCACCGGCCAGAATTAAGCACTCCACGGGCCGGATCCAGCTTTTGGGCCTTGAGTTTGACACCCCTGAGATAACCCTGAGAAAACAACCGTTTAGTAACCATTTTGCTGGAACAAATTGCAGTCACTGGATGAGGATCTGTAACAAAGCCTTGAGTTCCCCTTGACTGGGGAAGAGAGGCAGGGTATAAATCTAATAAAATAAATAAATAAATAAAAATAGTCACTATATAGGAAAATCAATCTGCCAACAAAGATTTCCACAGAATTATCAGTTGTACTGATAGCTAAATTTGAATCTTAATCTTTGTCCAGCTGTTGTAAAACCACTAGTGCAGGGGTATCAAACTGGCAGCCCAAGGGCCGGATGTGTCCCCTACAGGCCATGCCCACCTCAGCTCTGTGAAGGGGAAATGTCGTGATATATCACGTGATGGCAACATGATGCCACAAGTTTGCCCCCTCCTACACTATAATAGCCAGTAAATGTTTTCAGAATTTTTAGTTTTACATTAACATACAATTTCTGATATGTTAATCCATCTACTCTGAACTATCAGAGCTATGATACACTCATAATCTTATGGTAGACTTACAATATTTTTACAGTACGTAATTTTCTCTTTGCAAGTCAAGGATGTCCCTTTATATTGACTTATATGATATCCCGCTTAATGTGGCATTTTGTGGAATAGGCACAAATTTGGATTCTACATTCAGAGAATAAAGTCCCCGTTTTCAATATTGTTTTGTGGTTTTTTTTTAGTAGATTTAGTAGATTGTAATTTTCTTATATGAAAAGGGATAATGATAGCTCTTCCCTAATAAATTTTCTGGATGAAACAAATCCATTTCTGTGTGCTTTTCAATAGACACCTTTATTTGCCAACAATCAACTATATGGTTCTTCAAACATAAACCAATGCACATGTATGTACAACATCTCCTGGAAGACACATATTGATAAATATCTTTAAATGTTCCTCCTGACATAACTACAAACACATACCATACATAAAAGCCTGTATTTTTTGCCATTACTGTTTTTTTCTTTTTGTTATGGGTTTAAATCTTTGAACAATTGAAGCAGTTGTAAAATCATCAAAAAACCCCAATCAAACATTATTTTCAAAATGGAAACCATCTCATTTCATTGAAAAAACAATGAAAAAAAAACTCATAATCTATTTCCCTTCCTTCATTTTTGTGGGGGAGGGGGCATAAAGCAGAAGCTTTAGAGTTTTCCTCTCAAAGTTTCTGGGAGCTTTTCAGGTATCACATATTCTTGTTATGTTCCCGTTTGAGTTTGCAATAGTTGTTCTAGCCATTCCTGAAATGTTCTGAATTTGAAGAGTCACAGTCTGGTTGAACTTGAATTGTCTATTCAGAGCTGCTTTAGCTTCAAAGCATGAAGGTGGTTAGAGCAACCCATTTCAAAATTATTTTCCAACCCTTAAAACAAACTTTGAGCTTTAAAGGTTTTACATTTTAAATACTTTAAATAGCCCAACCAGGCTATTTAAAGGCTATTGGGTTTCTACTGGTTTGGCCCAGTTCAAATGAACTGTTGTTAAATTAGCTACTGGTTCAGGCGAACCATTTGTTAAATTTAGTTACCGATTCACTCGAACCATTTGCTAAATTAGCTACTGGTTTGCAAGAACCATTTGTTCTTTTGAACAGATGAGGTACAGCAGAGCTGAAAAACAGCTGAAAACCATGCAAATCTGCTGTCTTTTGGCTTGGCCGCGCCTCAGCTGGTTTTTTTTGGGGGGGAGGCATAATGTGATGTGAGCATGTGCATGCGCAAAGTGCGCACACAAGCAAACCGGTTGTTAGTCCAGTAGGAACCCACCCCAGAGCCCAACTAATATACAGGTAACATATTAAGGAAGGAAGGAGATCTATTTAGTTCACAAGCTTATATTTACAACATAATATATAAAAAGTGTAATCTTATTTTACTTTTTAACTCTCAAATTCAACAAACCACCCAACAGATTTGCAAAAAAGAAAAAAAAAGACAAAACAAAACAAGGAAACTAACCATTTCTCCCAGTTCCAACATATATTTACAGTTCTATTTCTTTTTAACCACTTTTTCTTTACTGTATCTAAAAATCAGTTGTAGTTGCAACATTATTAATACATGCTTAAATACACAGGCCTGTACAATGCCTGTAACTAGCTAGTGCCTTACAGTTCATGCTGAAGGAAAGGGCACAGATAAAAAATGGCACCAGTATCTCTTCTAATATCAATGTGGTAAGAATTAATGAAGGACGAAGAGAAAAGTACAAGTGGCCTATTTTCTTATATTTTTGGCTGGCCTTTTGGAATGATGCCTAGTTTTGATCCATTGATGTTGTTCCAGATAAGTGACAGGAATTAATTTATTTTACTATCCTTGGAGTTTCTATTTCAAGACAAAATTTCAACTCCCTGAAGCTGTGTTTGAAACCAGACAAGGACTTTGTAGCCAGCTGATTCTTATTAACTCTGTGAGGCTTCACAGGTCCTCTGTCGGCGTAACTGGTCTACTTGCCAGGTCTCCTTCCTGTCCTTCTTGAGCAACCTGCCTCTGGCCACTGTCTGCATTTGATATGAGTGCCTTAGGCTTTCACATCCAGGGATGTGTGTCAGAAACATCAATATGGAAGTCACAACCATGTGACCAAACTCCCGTTCCTTTTTAATCTGCATTATGATAGCATACATCTTTCTCACAGTGGTTAGATTATAAGAAGAAAACAAAATCCCTGAAATCTCTTTAAAATTGTGATTTTAGCATGTCTAAGGACTTGTCCATTAGACATCAGTCAGCATGTCCTTGCTGCCTTCAGCAATATTGATTATATCTTGGAATTGCCAAATTTGACAGGTAATCATATGTTTAATTTTATTAAATTAAATTAAAGCGGTGGATAGCCACTGCACAGCTCTTGGATCAGAGTGTTTTCAGAATACCACGAAGATTTTGAAGGTGATCCCGCGCAGCACGCTTTTGACAGGCAAATCGGAAGTGCATCCACAAAGCGGGTAACCAGCGAACCGGGAGAAACCCATCCCTGTGTAAAAAGTAACAATATCTTTCATGGACTATATTTATTTATTCCCATTTTTAGGTGTTACCAATAATGCCTAACAGGTTTCACTCAGAGTGGATATGATACTAAATTTGGTATTAGCTCTTCAGATACAAATAAACCTCTGAGTTTATTTTTAGGGAAGGAAAATGGTCCTTGTTCCCTTGAACAGCTCCCACAGAATGGTACAGTGTGCCTTTGGTTTCAGAAGACAGAGAATCACCACGTATCCCTGACCGTTAACAGACTTCTCTCTTTTACTCTTTACAACTACATATAGAGTTGTATTTCATAATAATACGCATTAACCCGTGACTATGGCTCCCTTTGCGCAGTATTTTCTTGTCATGGAACGACCACTGCCATAATTGTTAAGAAATCAAACATGGAAACATGTAATAAAGTCAACAGCAGCAAAACACATTAATAGTACTGAAAAACTCTATAATCTGACCAATATAAACCTGTAATTTGAAAACTGGCTGTCAGTCAGCCTTCCACAAGGCTTGGACAAAGTAAACTTGATGATAAAGATGACAGCAGTGAAATGAAAGTTATGGCCAATCCTATGAAGAGAACTGGATCTAGCTAGCCCTGCCTGGTCTTACCTGGCCAGTTCTTGGATGAGTGAAACTTAAGAAGTATCATGAAAGTAGGCAGTGGCAAATCACTTCAGTTCATGATAAATCACTTGCTTTGGGGTACTGGGCACTATATGGAAAATGTTGTTAATTGTTTTTCTTATGTTTTTATTGTTGTGGTTGGCTATGAGCTTTCCCAAGTTATGGTTCATAAGATGGAGGCGGCATGTAACTTTCCTAAATAAATACATATGTAAATCAGGATAATTTTCTGTAGGTTATACCTACATATAACCAAAACAGTTGCCTTGGTGAGATGGGCAACATAGATATTTAATAATAAATAAATAGATAGATAGATAGATAGATAGATAGATAGATAGATAGATAGATAGATAGAATGGATCCCACTTGATAAAAAGTGTCCACGAAAGAGACCTAAAACAAGATGGATCAATGACATTATCAAGTATTACAGGCCCAACTGGCAAAAAAAAAAGCTCATGACCATATTGGTTGGAAATATACGAAAGAGGCCTTCATCCTGCAGTGGATAGACAATGGCTAAAATGATGATGATAAGAAAAATAGTTGTGTAGGGAATATCAACTCAGTAGTGTTGGGTAGGAAATGTATTATTTATCTTAAATTCATGTGTATTGAAATGCAATTAAAGAGCTCATTGAGGATGACTCATAAAATTGTCTGTATGATTTAAATACATTTCATTGCTATAAAATATTTTATTATGCCTTTCATTGAAAAGAATCTCAAAGCAGCAATTCATTAAAAGTAAAGGTTATGTTAATAACTGATGAAGGCCAACTCATATAACTTTTATTAAGATATAACAAATATATGTTAAATGTTGGAGCTTGGCAGACTGCAGAGGGCAGATCATTGTACAGAATAGATGCCAGTGTGCTGGCATCAGTTAACCCTAAAAACAATTAATGACAAGGAAAGGAGGAGCTTTACCAAGGAATGGGCCTCTCTGGGGAAAAAAATCTCATTGGATATATTTTCAAAGGAATATTGTCCCAGTTATGTTCATTCAATATCATACCTGCACAATGTTGTAACCCAAATAGAAGAGGGTCAGGGCTTATGTCACTGTGGCTTGCACATTCTGGCTCCCTTGTCACCCAGCAGGTGCCTTGTACAGTAGTACTGCAATACTTGATTGCTTCAAAGTTGGTCGAATTTGGCACTTGATGCACTTTGAAGCAAAAATCTTGTCCCAATACTCATCTTTCTCCTGATACTGGCTGCGCAAGGTAGAACTTGTGTTGTCAGCTGCCTTATGACTCAATACTCCTTCTGGGATAAAGGACCACATCATAAGTCATGTGGTTTGTTTGGTATTCATTGTTTTTAGTACTCATTGTGCCTCCCAGGACTCCCAAATGCCTCCCAAATGTCTATCAAGGTACTACTGTACTGAGTTGTGAATAGGGTCACATAGTAATATTAAGACCCTGAAGATAGCTTGGTGACTGACCAGAAGAAAGAAAAGAAGCCAAGTAAATATATAATTATTTCTGTAAATAATAAGTTTTACAAGTATTATAATATAAATAATAAAAATAATATTTCTATAATAAAAATGTTGAGAGGATTTCTGCATCATGTGGGGAATGTAACACAAAGCTAATTAATAATAAAATCAATCAAGCAGAAAACAATATCCTAATCAAGGAACTACCAAGGAGAAAATCACACCCTTACCAGAACCCATGGCAAGCTACTCTAAACAGGGAACAAAACCTGCACTGATCACTTGCACTGATGATATTACTTAGTTGGGTAATGAAACATGGAGAGGCCTCTACTAACTATCCTCTTTCCAATCATCCTCAACATACTTACAATGCCTAACAAAGAGAACAGACACCTGACTTTGATGCCATTTTTAAAAAAAGGTATATATGCACGATCATGTAAATGAATCATGATAATCCACCACAGAGAGCCCTACATTAATAACTGGAAGAGAATATCCAGAGATGCTCTCCCATGAATAGGAAATTTAATTACAAATAATTATAATCGTATAACTATATAGAACTATAATTCTCATGACTGTTCTTGACAGTGACTAATAGACTAGCATACCAAACAGTGTTGCAATTACTGTCAAAATCTGTTATGCACTTGTGGTTTAAATAGGGATAATTGCATATCCTTTCATCACATGGATCTTAGGAAAATAAATACATTGCAAAATGATGGGAACCAGATAAAATACTTACGATTTTTAAAATTTATCCTTACATATATGTTTAATTAAGTTAAATAATAATACAAGTAGTCCTTGACTTATGACCTTAATTGAACCTGACAATGGCCATAGGTTGTGATAGCTGTAAAGCAAGCAGGTCACCATGTGACTGGATCAGAACTTAATGCTGGTTTCCAGCAAACCACTGTAAATCATGATCGTGTGACTGCAGGATGCTTGGCTCAGTTTCTGAGAATGTGGTCATGTGACTGTAGCTGAATGATGTCAGAACTTTGAAACCGGGTTGGAAGTAGCTTTTGGGGGGAAGTTTATGGTGAAATGTATTCTAGGTTCTCAGGAAGGAGGGAGTGCATTCCAGAGAAATAAGAGACAGCAAAGTTTAGATCGAGGGTGTCAAATGGCAGCCAGTGGGCCAACTGCGTCATGTGCAGGCCACGCCCACCCCAGCTTCACAAAGGGGAAAAATTTCTCAAAATGTCACGTGATAGCAATGTGACATCACAAATTTGACACCCGTGGTTTAGATAGTTTGGTTGGGAAGAAGAGGGTCAAAATCTTACACTATATCTTTAATGATGCAAATAGTTTGCTTTAGTTTGGCAAGATTTCTGTCTACAGGTGAGGGAAAACAAATGAACTGCTTACGTTTTGGGGGCTAATAGGATCTGTACTAACTCTGAATGGTTGCTAAGCAATCAGTTGTAAATCAAATACTACTTGTATATAGTAGAACTATGGTTTGTTACATCTGCCCCATATTCTGTCTTGTATACCTTTTTTAGATTTTCAAACCATTAATGTCTCTCAATTTTTCACATTCCTAGGTAAGTACTGTGTGTTCATCCCCCCCCCCCTCTTTTGGATAATATATGCAGGGAGAGAGAAGAGATAGAAGTTGAACTATTATTTAAGCTGGGTATGTAACACAGTTAACATTAGATAACTGATCCCAAATTAATAATTACAGATATCTTGTAATTTTTATTCTAGAACTATCCTGAGGGACTGTCATAACTAGATTTCAATTAGATTGGAACTATAGTTGGCTTTGGCCAAGGGAGCTTATACACAGGTTCGCCTGTTGTATCAGTTGCGCCCCTTCTTGGAGGCTCTTCTTACAGTCACTCATGCCCTTGTCACCTCTCAACTAGATTATTGTAATGCACTCTACATGGGGCTGCCCTTGAAGAGCACTCAGAAACTTCAATTGGTCCAGAATGAAGCCACGCAAGTGATTAAGGTTGTGCCTCAGTGCACCCATATAACACCTGTCTTCTGCGATCTGTACTGGCTCCCAATAGTTTTCCGGGTGCAATTTAAGGTGCTAGTGACAACTTTTAAAGCCCTTCATAGCTTAGGAGCAGGGTACCTTAGAGACTGCCTTCTGCCACCTCATACCTTCCAACGCCCAGTTAGATCCCACAGAGTCAGCTTGTTACAGGTCCCGTCACCTAAACAATGTCAGCTAGCAGTCCCCAGTCGAGGGCCTTCTTTGTGGTGGCACCGGCTCTTTGGAACCAGCTACCTGTGGAGATCTGAACCATCCCTAGCCTGTCGGCCTTCCGCAGAGCCATTAAGACCTGGCTCTGGCGGCAGGTGTGGAACTGATTTTCCTCTGGATGAGTGGATGTTGCCTGGTGTATGACTGGGATTTATTGTTTTTACTGTTTATAAATTGTTTTCAAATATGTTATTACAAATGTTTTAAATCATGTTGTAAGCCGCCCCGAGTTCCCCTTGACTGGGGAAGAGAGGTGCGGTATAAATCAAATAAATAAATAAACTTATAATGTGCTTGCTAGGAAAGACTAGATAAGTACGGTACCTTTTCATTATGTTCAAATTTTGTGTTTATTATTTAGTTCTCCAAGACTTGAACTATTATAGGAAAATCAAATTTTAAGCTCAGACTTCAACAAGCCCAACAGAACAGATCAGCAGTGGAATAATATGTAGCACCTGGCATGGTGGGAGAAATGCTGGGGCCCTGGATAGCCCACTGATACTGAAGATAGAAACAGACAAGACAGATGATAGTTACAATTACCATTCTAGTTTTCAAGAATGTCTCTAAATTCTAGTATTACGCTAATCAGCTCATTCTTTAAAGGTAAAGAACTACCATTACAATGACAGGCATTACCAACTGCCAGTATAGTTGGTTGGGCCTTTTATAAATGCTAGGGCCTAATTTCATCTGGTCAAGAGCCTAATTATGCCAGATGTACTTCAGCTGAAGCTTTTCAATACCAATTACCCACTAGACTGAAATTGTTTTTTTTTAAACTTTCTGTATTTTATATAAATGACAAAAGCTTCCAAAAAAAAATTGAATGTTAAAAAAAGGGAGGTTGATTAATTGGTCACTCCAGAATGTTTAGAATATTGAGCTCACAAAGTACCAATTTTGAATTGTTATATAGTAAACCATGTTTATCATGCTGAATTAGATTCACTGCTTATTTTTCCTAACAGCATCCTCTCCTTTAATAATTACATAACATTAAAAGTTGCTATGAACAGTTGCAGATTAAGAGCAGGGCTAATACACAAGGGTGAGGATGTGTTTTTATAATATTGCAAATGTCTAGGCATTTGAGAAAAAAATATATTTGAATATGTTGCATGTTTATTGAACCCTGGTCCATGGGAAACTACTAAAGCTTAGTGATAAATCAGCATTTCCATCTTAAAATCAATTTTGTCAGCCACAGAACAGGATAGTCCTTTATTTCAATCACTTGTAGATCTGCCCACCAAAATAAGCCATGATCTGATTCAGAATAACTATTTATTTGATTCAGTTATGCATGGTGCTAATCTGAATCCTACATGACATAATAAAATGCCAATCTGTGGGTTGAAGAAAGGTTAGCAGAGAGACATACAAAGGAAGCTGTTCGTTATTCTCATTTCTCTTACCACACCTTAATAAATAAACATGTTTCATTGTTGATCCATATAAATATATAAATTATCCTCCAGATTATGGGGTTGTTTTTCCTTTGTGTTTTGTCCTGAGACCATTTAAATAGCAATCTCTTTTAGGAAACAAACATAGATAGTGATCTATCACTAAGCAAATGCACCCTGGGACTTTTCAATATATAGTGCTTGTTTGCTTGTTTATCATATTTCTGTATTGTCCATCTCATCTCATCAACCCTTAGCGACAAAAAAAAATTCAAAAATTTTCCACAAATTTCTAAAATGGTGGAATAAAGTACATGTTGAAGGCAGGTGAAAGATTAGATCTATTTTAGATTTTGGTATACTATTACAAAAAATGTTTTACAATAATACATAACAACCAATCCTGGCTGAATCCTAATATTCTTCCTAATATCAGCATGCACACGTTTTGGCAAGCACTAATGCAGGGGATGTCCTTCCTAGCTGACTTTTCCTGGCAGCTGTTACTGAAATGGCCAAGTGAAAAAGAGATGGATGCATGAAAAGACCCAAGCAGATGGCAGAGCAAAGGGGTCAAACTGAATAAAAAAAATATTTTAAAGAAAACAAAATCTGGATGACATCGTCATGTCACCAAATCTTTTATTTAACTTGCCCACAATATTAAGCTTTGCCATGTTACCCAAACATTAATGTGCTTAGGATTTAAAAAGAAGACTTTGAAAATAATAACATCCACAAAGTTTCTGATTTGAAATCCTTTTGTTCTGGAGATTTAAATGTACTGCTGTTAATGGTAGTAAAGTTTGCATGCACTTTGAAAATTGTACCAGACTCTTAAATGTTGGTTGACTACAAAACCTGATTTTTGATGATAATATAGAGTAAACAAATTATACTTGCCACTGAATTGTGAATGCTGCTTCAAGAACACAGGGAACTTAATGCCTTGGAAATATTTTAACTCCTAATAGCCACTGGCAAGGGATAAGTGCATGTTTTAGTGAAAAATTTGTTTAAACACCAGGTTGTCATGCTATATTATAAAGTTGCAGTGATGGATAAGTGATACACATTATGTGGATGTGTATCACTGCAACTTTATAATGTAGCAATGGGCATACTTACTCGTACCTTCAAGACTGCCTTCTGCCACCACATTCCTCCCAGGGCCCAGTTAGATTCTACAGAGTCAGCCTGCTACGGGTCCCGTCAGCTAAACAATGCTGTCTGGCAGGTCCCGTTCAAAGGCCTTCTCTGTGGTGGCACCGGTCCTCTGGAACTAGCTACCCATGGAGATTCAAACAATTCCTAGTCTATTGGCCTTCTGCAGAGCAACGAAGACCTGGCTCTGATGGTAGGCCTGGAATTGATGACCCCTGGAAGAATGATGGTCTGAATGATGTGTGATTGGTAACTGTTGATTTTATTGTTTATTGTTTTATTGTCATCTTAATTATTTTCAAATATATTTTATTGTGTTGTTTTACTCTTGTGGTAAGCTGCCTCAAGTTCCCCTTGACTGGGGAAGAGAGGTGGGGTATAAATCAAATAAATAATAAATACACAGAGGACATCTCGTCAAAATTGCATAAAATCGTACAAGATCTCAAAGCTCCTGAAATGTTGGCAATCTCACTGATTCTGTATGATTATATTTAATTAGCTGATTATCCGGCCTTGCTTGGGTTTTTTGTTTGTTTGTAAGAAATATATTTGTGCTCTTCTTCCCTCCTTCTCCTCCTTTTCACTGTCTTCTTGCCCCTCCCTCTCTTATTCTTCATCTTGTCATCCTCCTCCTGTTCATTATCTTGTTCCCCATTGTCCCCTGTTCCTCCTAATGTTCTTGGGTCCTCCTCTTTCTCCGCTTCATGCTCTTCCCCCTCTTTCCCCTCATCATCTTATTCCTCACTGCTCCTCCTCCTTTCTCCGTCCATTTCATCATCTTATTCCCCTCCACCTTTTCCCTCCTCTTCTTCCCTCTTCATAGTGTTGTGTTCCCTCCTCCCTCAGCTGCTCTTGTTCCTGTCCTTCCTCACTCCTCCTCTTCTTGTATTCTTGCGTCTCCCGCTCCTCCTCCTCCTTCTATTCGTCGTCTGTTCCCCCTTCCCCTCATTCTTCATCATGTTCTTCCCTTGTTAATCTCATACTGTCCATCCTCTTCATCATCTTATTCCCCCTCCATGTTGTTCACCATCCCCCTCCCATTCTCCCCCTCTTCTTCCTTCTCTTCTTCCTTCCTCCTCCTCCTTGTCCTGGTCTTGCAAGGCAATGTGGGAGGCTCATCGGGAAGTCCTGCGGCGCTCAGGAAAGCTCTGCACCGCATTGAGAAGTCCTGCGGTGCTGGGGAAGGGCGGCACTGGATTGGAAAGTCCTGTGGTGCTTGGAGAAGCCCTGCGCCCCATTGGGAAGTCCGGTGGCACACCAATTGAAACCATGCCACGTCTAACCAAAGCCGTTAGAAAGTATGGCACCTCAGTTTCAGAATGCCACCTCAGTTTCAAATCTGCACATGTGCAGTAGAGAATTACTGCTTGTTACTGAACAGTGTCCTCTTTGCACCCCAAAAATTAAGGGGAAAAGGCCTCATACACTTTGGTAACCCCGACAGTGCTGATGTTACTAATGCTGACCTGTCTATCTATCAAGTTTCAGGTAGATTGGTGGAGAACTGCAAGTTTGTATAGACCACATACAAATAAACACTTCTGTTTTATAGATATAGATTTGGAGACTTGGGGTGGAAGATTCTATCTAGGAAATCTATGGATACCCAAACAGCTGCAAATACCATGTTGCTAACCTCTGTTGCATTTCCAAATAAAAGGCAGCAATACCATGATACTCTTCTGTTGGAACTAATAAAACTCCCTATAATACTATATAAAATCCATCTTAGAATATTTAAAACAAATAAAACAATTCATGGTTATACTAATAAATGAATTCTACTTCCTTATTGGAAGTAAACAATAGTAATCATCTAGAAGTTAACTGTAATTATCTTATTTTGCATTTATTATTATTTTTGCAATTTGGGCACTCATACAATTTGCTTGGCATCTCTACAATCTTATATGTAAGTGCTGATATTTACCAGATCTAATTATTCTCTATGACATATAAACAGAATCCCTGCTTCCAGCTGTGAGGGTTTCAGGAACGATAAAGAAAACCTATTGTCTTTAATTCAATTATTGGCTATTAAATACATAGAAATTTCCAGCATATTGTATATTGCCTGGCCAGTTTGCACCATTCCTTTCTTAAAACTGCAGCATGACATAAAGATCCTATTATTTTATTTATTTGTTTGTTTGTTTAGATTTATACCCTGCCTCATTTCCCCGGTCAAGGGGAAATCTAGGCGGCTAACAATAAAATACACTACACAATAATATAATAAAACCATACTAACAATCATCCAGGGGGAGGGTACATTAATTCCAGGCCTTCCAACAGAGTCAGGTCTTAATGGCTTTACGGAAGGCCAATAAGGTGGGG
>JANHGC010575621.1:0-12881 GCA_027560395.1 Boaedon fuliginosus | reverse complement strand
CTGGCAGCCAAAATGGGGCACATGGGGACTCCTGGAAGGGGTGGGGAGGGGTGTGGCATGGGCAGCCAGAGGTGGTATTTGCCAGTTCTCCAAACCAGTCAAAATTTCCACTACCGGTACACCAGAACCAGTCTGAGATGGCTGAATACTATCTCTGAGTATGGTGTTGTAGATCCAATTATAATCATGCAGATGAATTCATTAAAATCTGTCAAGTGAATATTTTTCTAATTGTACAACAAAAATATAATTTATTGCAAATAGGAGGTGCCAATAAAGGTTCTGAGTGTTCTCGGAAAAATGAGAACCCCAAAACATTTCATTGTCCTCATGATAAACTCATATGCAATTAGGAAGCCACAGTGTGAACAGAACATAGCAAAAGAGACTGATTCCAGGTTAGCAAAGTAGCACAACAACTTATATAATAAACATATATTAAGGGAAAGATTTGGAATTGGATGAAGGTAAGTGTGTTTTTAAAGTTCAGGAAGAAACATCAACAACCTGCAGTCTGTTGATGATACTATCCTAATAGGAAAAAATGCAAAGGATCAGCAAGCCCTAACACCAAAAGAAGAGCACAATGAAAAAATGGGACTACAATTAAAAATAAAAAAGACCAAAATAATGACAACGGGAAAATAATCAGTCTTAGAACTGGAAATGGAAGTATTGAAATGGTGAATAGCTTCTGCCTTCAGGGCAGATCAGCACTTTGTAGACAAGTGAAGGCCTCAGAAAAGATATTCAAATGCTGTGATGTGTGACCTACAAATATCAGAATCATGCAAACCATGGTATTCCCTATGACACTCAATGGAAGCAAAAATTAGATATAGGAAAAGTATTGACTGTTTTGAATTTAGTGTTGGAGAAGATTCCTGAGAAAACCATGGGGGGGGGGCCCAAGAAAACAAAGTAATGGATCACTGAATAAATAAACACAGAATGTTTATTTGAGACACAAATGACCAGGAATACATTAACCCACTTTGAATATCTCATGCAAATACTTAGCTCTCTGGAGAAAACTCTAATGCTGAGAAAGGTAGAAGGAAAGAGAAGAGGAAGACCAGCAGCAAAGTCAATGGAGATCTTAATGAAAAAATTAAGGACAGGTTCTTCATGGGAAAAAAGTATCTCTGTGATCATTAGAAGCTGGGAACAACTTGATGATACAAAATAGGTGTTTTGTTGTTTGCAGTGGCATACAGTTTATATGCCTTACTTTCTTCTATCCTGTTAGTAGTGCTTGGTAAGACATCATCAGCAATTCCGCAGTTTTTATATGCCAGGCATGTAAAAAGCAAATCTGTTTGAGACATCTGCGGTTTCTTTCTTCCAATAACTCATTTTATGAAATTAGGTAACTCTAGCTATACTTAGCATAGCATGATATTCGGACTGCAAGCTGACAATTGATTATAGATGACCCTCAGCATTATAATGTTTAATAGGGATTCATGCATAAACATGTCAATGTGCAATTAAATACAGAGTCATTCATATTCATTTGCAGTTATGCTGTTTAGAATTAGGGATAAATAAAGCACTGACCATATGAAAGATCATTATAGGTGGTCTGGAATGAGCATTGCAAAAGCTTGTTTGGTTTAAATTATAACCACATAAGAAACATAATCTCAGTGGGCTACTATTATTGGACTTTTTCTATTCTCTGTTTAAAATCTTTTCTGCAGACAACTAGAATAGACAAGAATGCTCAAAAATATTGGAAGGTTCCTTCCATTAGGTTTCCATTGGCTCTGTATTATCATACCATAATTTTTTTATGATTATGACTTTGGGAACTGTCTTACAGAACTATCTGTTGTACTTGACAGCCTTGTAAAACAGTTGACAACCATGAATTACTGGTCTGATTTCAGTTCTGCACACATTCAGAGGTAATTGACTGCAGATTCTACTCCTTTAAACTTCACAAAATAGCATATTTTCCTCTTCTATGACTAAATGCATTTATTGAAAGTTCAGAAAACATGCTGCCTATATTCAAGGTATATACTTATGCTCATAGAAGATAATTGCATGCATTTGAACTTTAGAACTTCCTCTGCTGTAGAAATGCTCTACTGTAAAACTAAGGACTTGTACTATAATATTTAGTTCAAAAATACATCACTAGATCCGAAACAATCCTAAAGGCATTCTTTGCTGATTTTAGATTTGCATTTTACTCTATTTCTAGAGTAAAATTAGGGGATAAGCTTAATAACTCTACAATTCAAAGGTATTTATTATTAATCATTTTCAATTTACAAGTTCCTTGTTGTGGCATTCAACTACAATCTTACGAATTAGGTATTACACTGAAAGTCAGCTTTCTAGGTATGTCCAAATCCCAAATGAATTCTCCAAGACAATATTTTATCCTTGCTTCTTTTTAACTTCAGTTACTGTGAAGCATCTTATTTTCGATATACATGCTTGTAAATTTGTGGAGAGGAACAGCTTGCTTTATTTTATGCAAATGATATCCTGATACTGTTATAGTCTTCAGTTGCTTCAGGAAAGCCTTAGATTCTTAATCAGGTAATTAATGTTATTAATTATTATAAACCAAGATTGTAGTTGTTGCTACAAGACCAAGGACCAATAAATTGTAATGCTATTGAATTGGCCAAGTATTTTAAGTACTTAACTTTGTTTTTTCAGCTCTGATGACAAGTTAAAAAAATAGAGCTGGATGAACCTGGCTGTCCAAAGAACTAGGACATTCTTTTGTGGGGGGGGGGGACCCAAAATCTTCTGTTTGGCCCACAATCTATTTGCTGGCCTTAATTCTTTTATGCAACTCATTTAGCTTCAGACACAAATTCAGCTTCCTCATTAGCACACATACAAATCTGGCTTCTGATAAATCTGTTACAAGAATGCTTAATGCTGTTTCTTACCTGGAAATGGGACACTCAGGGAAGAGTATAGCATGCCCTGCTCTCGCACTAGCTATTTAGAACATTATCAGTGACATCTAGTTCTTTCTATATTGGCTATTGGTTTTTCAGTTTGCTTTTTTTATGAAATTGACAGTTCATAAGAAAATACTACCATATAGATTCACAGCAAAGTTTTTTTAATCAATGGTCCATTGGCTAAGGAGCTTCTTATGCAATTCTATCTGCATAGACTCCCCATCCCCACTACCACAAAAAAAGTGCTTAAAAGCTAGTTTTCCCCCAAGTGCTGGGATAGGGTGAAGTGGATAAAAGGAATTAACAAGGGATTGTACATGGAAGATTAACTTTGGTGCCTGCAAGACTTTTAATGTTTATACCTTCCATAAATATGTTAATTAAGTTTTGTTATTGAAGTTATTTAAATTGTTGATTGGAAGCCATACAGAATATAGTGTAAGATCAGTTATTACAACAAATGTTTTAAATTAAATAAATAAACTTATCACAGGCTTAGATTTATTGATACTATATACAATTAATTCATCATTCCAGGTGGTGTGATGAGTACCAAAAATAATGAGCACCAAACAATTTTTTCCCATAAGGAATAATGTATGAAGTCACAAGGCAGCTGACATGGACAAGTTCTAACTTGTTCATTGAGTACCAAACAAATGATGAGTACCAGGACAAAATGTTAGCTTCAGAATGAGTACCAAATTCAATGAGTTTCAAAGCAATTGAGTACCAAGGTATTACTATAGCTCTAGCAAATACCCCTTAGACCATCAATCAAAAAGACCAAACCTCTTGCTCACTAAGCCAATCTGAGTAGGTATATAGATGTACATATATACAAACAGTACATACATACACAAACATATACAGTACGCCCTAAAACAGTGGGGTGCTTGAAGTTCTCTGAGCCAGGTGGTTGTTTTCTTCCATTACCAAATTAGGTAACATGATGTTACAAATATTTTATCCCATTAGAATCTTAAAACAATAACTGCAAGAAAACAAAAAGTAAGCAAACAAAGGATCCCAAAAGCCTAATATAAAATAGGTAGAATTGGCAACTGAAAACATGTTAAAAAAAGGAAGGAAGGAAGGAAGGAAGGAAGGAAGGAAGGAAGGAAGGAAGGAAGGAAGGAAGGAAGACATACTAACACATGCTCACATATGTAGATCACTCACAGCAACCATTTAAAATCATCATGGAAAGACACAGAGTGTCTATGGAAGCAAGGATGACTTTTTCCCCATTTTACCAGCTATTCTGAGTTATGGTGGTACAGTGGATAGAATGCAGTATTGCAGGCTACTTCTGCTGATTGCTGGTTGCCCAGATTATTGGGAGCAACATGCTGACTCTGTAAACTGCTTAGAGAAGACTATAAAGCACTGCAAAGTGCTATTGCTATTTTGTGTTGGGAAAAAATAGGGAACTTTGTAGGTTTAATTAATTCTATGGGCAGTATATTATCAGCAAAATTAAATTTACAATAAAAGCTGCCAATATAGAAAAGGGGTGTCAAACTCACATCGTCACAGTATCGTCATGTGATGTATTGGGGCTTCCCCCCCACTTCACTAAACTGGATGTGCCTGTGGCCAGAATGTGATGCATCTGGTCCGCGGGCTGCGAGTTTTACAGCCCAGATATAGAACATGTCTTTTAGAAAACTTATCACAAATATAGTGCTAAAATTACATGAAATAATAATCTTAGCAGAAATATAGGCAAATTATTCTTATTTAAATTAAAGAGTTGCAATGTGTATGCATGTATGTATATGTATATGCACATATCTTTTTAAAGAAACATAATAAAATTACAGAATTTTTATGTCAAATGAAAATGATGAACTGTGCAGGGAGTTACAGAGATCAAAGCCAAATTATAGAAGTGAAATTGTATTTGACATACATATTAAGATGATTCTCGGGCAAATGGGAGAAGGTTCAGAAGTAATGGCTGGCAAGAAATTACTAATCTTTGTAGGGGCAGAATATCTAAGTAGATGAACATTATCTGTGTGATTCAGATGATAGCAATCATGCAGCACTTGTGATATGCAGCCTTACATTCAATCTGAAGAAAGAACATCGCGGGCCATGGAAAATTACTACATTTTTGCCAAGTGTCCTATGGGAAATGCACTCATATTCCAAGATATCCTAGGATGAAACCTTTTTTCACATAAATATAGGATAGTGAATGGGTTAGTAATTTATGTACTAGAGACCTTACTCTGCATGAGGTGATTTTAAAAAAAGTTTTCAGCCACACTTATTAAAATATCTCAAAGTCTCATAATGTTATATTCTCCCTTTTAAAATTGTGAAAAATGGTAAGCTCTATTTTAATGGAAAATTAATGCTAATGGTAGATCAGTCAAGATAATATCCTTCTACTCATTGATAATACTGTGGCAAAAATAAAAAGAAGACACTAACTCTAGCTCCACTCATGACTTTGATGTTCCCTTGGTCCCACCAAAATATATGGCACCTACATTGACTGATGAAGCCAATTGCCACTGAAGCAAAGATTTGCATTTTAGAATAATTTGGAAAGAGGTGCAGCATTGGTGTTCTTAACTTTTTTCTATTTTTATTTGCTGTTAACTGTTAAAACCAGTTCTGGTTCTTATTCACATTTAGCAGCTGACATATTAATCCCAAGAAAATGCAGCAACCTATAATCCTGTATTTTGTGCATCAGCCAAGAAAACCAACAATGGATCATCAAAGAAGTGATGGATTGTAGTAATCATCAAACTAGTGGCACAAATTATTAGGTTCAAATTATCTTATTTACACATTATGCAAAAACCTAGTTTTCTGGAGAAGGCTATACTGCTGGAAAAGGTAGAAGGAAAGAGAAAAAAAAGACAAGCAGCAAGATGAATGAGTTTAGTAAAAGTGCCAATGAGTGCATCATTGAAAAACCTCAAAGGCCATGTTAGGGATAGATTGTCATGGGGGGGACTTCTATTTGGTCGCTAAGAGCTGGTACTGATTTGATGGCACAAAATTAATAATTTATTCTAAATTATTGTGTTTCTGGAAAAAATACGCCAAATAAAAGTGAAGTATTATTAAAGAAATATGTTATTCTGACCTAGACTTCTAAAAGACGCTATGAGCAATTCTTAAAGCAAAACCCTTTCTTTTTATTTATAAAAAACACAGATTGTCTCCATATCAGTAGCCATAATGACAGACATGTAAGTAGTACGGAAAAGCTGCCAAGTAGATAAGAGTACAAATATAACTGCAAACACATGGTTCTCAAGATAGAAGTAGGAATTAATGTCCCAAAACAAGCAACATGAACAAAGTCAAACAGGTTGTTTCCTGCAAATACCACTCCCCTTTCGTTCCTCTTTATGACTTAGGGGAGTGCCATTCACCTATCACCTGTGGCCTTGCTCCTCCATTGATCCCTTTTCCTGATTTCTGCTTGCCTTCCAGTAACTGTGCACACGCGCACTGACAATTGGCTCCAGCTGTTCTGCTTTGCTACTATCTGATGCAGAAGACAACTGATATCTAGCAGATGGCCCTGCCTCAAACATAAGATCTTCTTCTGATCCTTCCCTCGAATCCAAGCCTGGCCCAGGTTCCCCGCAACCTCCTCAGAGTCAGAATCCTCTGCCAGCTCCACTGACCGCTTGTGAGCCACAACACATGTTTAGTGTAGGAATGAAATAGGTTTCAAGGATGAGATTCAAGAGAATTGCACAAACATTATGAATGTTAGCCAGATTTAAAATGATAATGAAACTATCAAGGAGATACCCCAAAATTGGATATATTAAGACATGCCATTGCATAAGAATAGTTACTGTATATTTCTTCTTGCCACTCAGGTTCAAATCAAAGTGTTGCTATTTGTTTGTTTCTAAATACAGAAGGTATTTCCCAATCTCATGTCAAAAGTCAAAACAAATGTTAATTTAATCTTACTTGTACACCAGCAATAGGATTATTTTCTATTGGGTCTAAGGAAAGGGCAGGGCAAGGTACAGAATTTGCAGCTTTTAACCTCTTTCTAGCACTGCTGAAGCATTATTTCAGTTTTCCATCTTCTGTAGCTTGAGGAAAAATTCTGTTTTCCTCAACAGATGTCTGACTCACATCTTCCACCTTGTTGATTGTGAAAGAAACCAAGGGCACAGTAAATGCCAATTGTAATCTATCAAATGAGATGGAATTTAGGTGATGCTATCAGCCTTGAGTTTTCCAGCTTCTGATATTGGTGGTAACTTTTCTTTAAAGACACAACTATAAATCATGTTTATCTTGCTACAGCTTCCTGTTCAATATCTCTGCCTAACTGTGTGGCTGGTGTTGAATGCAGCTTGCTCTGTTAAACAACCATTGTCTAACACACACGTAGTTTTACAGCAGATGTGATTATATGACTGTTACTTTCTTTGGTTGTATCCAATGCTACATTATTGATATGAAAAAAGGGATGATAGGGGAAAGAGATTCTGTAGAATTTTTTATATTAATACCAGATTATGTAGCAATGATAGGAGATTCTAGCTTGATTTTTTTTCTATCATCTTTCATAAATCCTCAACAGGTCAATCAAATGATATTTGAATGAATAAATATTTCAAGGACTCGGGCATAAGATAATTTTAGTTGCCATGTGCTCGTTTATTTAAGACAGGGAAGCATTAATACAGAGAAATGGTTTAAAATAGTACATTTAGAGCCCCAGAACAGGTTTCTAGATGGTTTCTAGAAACCATCAAGAGACTTGGCTGAAGCCTGCCTTATTGCAAGAAAATGCTGAATATTAAATTAGAGAACATAGCAACTTTTAATGAAAAGAACATTTCTGAAATTTGCAGACAGCAATTGTTAGTAGGTAAACAATAGTGCAGCCTCAAAAAACATAAACAATTGTCCTATTTAGGAAAAAAACATATCCATGGAAAGATAGGTTTTCTATTAGAATTTGTATGAGACATGTAGTTCCTCACAACAATATAGCACTTATTGATTCTTACCTGAACTCCAGTTTTCAACAACTACAATTTGCAAAACTTGTTACCAGGAATTTATCTTTGGCCTCTGTATGATGTGGAATGCAGTAAAAGCTTTTTTTACTCCTTCAATCCCTAAAGTATAATCATAACCAATGAACCATAAACCACTATACTTTTTATGTATATAATGTATAATATATTGTATTGTTTCTTTTTTATGTCAATTTTTTAATTATTATTTTTTCTTTACACACATTTTTTGTACAAACAGAGCAGTTTTGGGTTTCCATTCTATCAAAAATCATCCTTATTATCTTCTCCAAATATCTATTAAGAATCAGAATCTAAACCTTTATTATGTAGAACATTTCCCCAAGTTTTTTTAAAACTAATTAATTTAATAAATGTATTTCATTTATATCCACTGCTTGTTAGATATTCTTGCCAGCCTTGTCATATTTTAATTTATGCTTATTCAACAAAATCTAAAAAAAGGAAAAAAAAGAAATTTGATTACAAATATCAAATAATCCATTCTAATTCTTTTGCTTATATGATTATAATTAATTTCCAACATTAACCACTATTATTCATTCCAGTTCCTTTTCTACATAGTTCCTTCCAAACCATTTTAAACATTAATCACCATCTCAATATTAACCTACTATTATTTCAAAATCTAAACATTTATTAGTCTCTATTTTTAATCATATCATTTGTGTCTTTATCACATTCTCTCTATAAAAGATGAGATTAATTCTAACTAACATTTCTCTATTTATATATAGTTGTATTTCAATATTAGCAATATTCATTCCAATTTCATTCCCAAATAATTCATTTCATTTCCCCCTTTTACCATCTCCCTTTTATTAAGTCCCCTGTCTTCCCTATCCTCTGCTCAATATACTAATACAATAATACTCATGTTAATTCAATATACTAATCACTGTATTGATTCACTATTTTAAAAATATGGTATATGGATTATGTATAAGAAATAATTGTTTTAATTTCTATAACTTCTGATCCTTCCTCCTTTTATTTATGTATTCTTATTGTTCTTGTTTTACTTTCTGTGAGACTTGACAGTAATAGAAGTACTAAAAGGCTGCTGTTTATTGTTTTCTTTTATTCTCATGGGATAGTAGAAACTTTTTATTGAAACACTGCAACAATATATCTCTTCAGTCTAACAACCTGAGGCACCAGTTTAGGGAATCCTAAGTATACGGTCTTGAGAGAGATTCCAGGTAGCAAGAACATTGAGACCAGTTCTGCCCTCCTATTTATAGCTTTCAGTAAACGGTCATTCTCTTTTACCGTTATGCCTTAGAATTCTCCTGTCTGGTTTTCAAATGTTCAATCTGTCTCGTCTCTGACATCATCCTCCTGCGTCGTCTTATGCGATGATGCCATGTCTCGTATTTCTTCGCCAGTTTGTCCTCATTAACTGCCAGACCTCCCTCTTCTGCTATCCATCTCTTTCCTTCCCTCCCTCTTTTCTCTTTTAGATCTCCGATGAGATTATCTCTATCGTTCTCCCAAGAAGCATTAAGGAGAAAGTATTTTGGGAGTGACATTACCTCCCTCCTTACTCTTCTGCCCCAGTTGTACCTTGGGATGATGGGGGCGAAGTATATGAAAACTTTCCAATAAATCGTGTGCTCTTACTCCTCTAGCGTCCACCCGCAAAGCCTCCTCCTCCAAACTTGCACCCCTCCATAAAACTTTGTATTGTAAGCCCCCTTTTCTCCACCTGAAATCGAGAATTGTTTCAATTACATTTGTTCCCCCTCTTCATGTTCCCCGCTCTTGAGGTTCCACTACTTCTTGATATGGATGTGCCGGTTTAAAGACTGTTATGAATGAACGATGGAAAATAGGATGGACTCTACTTAATTACATATATTCATATTCATATATGGACCATTTTGTTATAGTGTTATACTTAATCCGGTTTCTAACTCCTTGTCTTTATATTTTTCTTCTCAATCCAGTTATACCATCTTTCCCAACTTTTGTAATATTCCGATTCCCCTTTATTTTTCAATGTCATAGTGAGTCTGTCCAATTCTGCGCACTCTAATATCTTATTTATTAAACTTCTATCTGTTGGCAGTTCCTTTTGTTTCCAGTTTTGTGCGAACCTTAATCTGGCTGCTGTTGTAATATTTACCAGTAAATGTATGTCTATTGCTTTAAGCTTTTCTGGTGTTATACCTAATAGAAAGATTTCTGATCTTAATTCAATGTTTATTCCTAGTATTCCTACTAGGAATAAACAAACACTTCCAATTGCTAAGTAACGTTCCTAATGCCAAGTTAAACAACCAAAATGTATGTACAGTTCCTTCTTCTCAGGATATAAAATGGTTATATAATACAATTGGCTGTTTATTCTTCATCTTCCACTTCTTGTGTTTTTGTCCTTTAGTCATGCCATGGTTCATCAAGAAGAGAAGCAAAAGAAGAGATTTAAAAACCGATTTACAAATTAATAGCAACAACAAAAACATTCCAAGATACTGTTTTTAATCCTCACTCAGTGAAGATAGAGACAAATAAAAATAACAGGGCATATGTTTAGTTTTCAAAGTGAAGTAAAGTTAAGGAGGAATTAGTGGATTTCCTGGATGTGATGTATCGGCGACCGGAGCAGAAAGGGAGAAGGCTCCTGAATCTGCAACGTTTTACCTGGTTTTGGCGCCTGAAAGAAGCATTCACGATCCCTGTAGGGGGTAGGTGAAAGAGTGGGGAAGCCGGAGCAAGGCATGGGGGGTCCCAATGTGGTTGCTAAGGAGAGCCGACAGAGAAACGGTGAGGTAAGAAGACGGCCAGTAATGGCCAACCCGAAGCCTTGAGTAAGCACCAGAGAGGAAGCGAAGAAGGGTTCTGTGACTCCTCCAATTGTGAACTGTGAAAACCCCGAGAAACAACAAACAAAGAAAAGGGACTGCATAGCGGGTGGCAGAAAACCACGGAGCAAGCAGCAAACGTCGATCTGGTAGAATAAACTTTGTGCGAAGGAGGAGAGGAGTAATGAGTGTGACGGACTGATTTGACAGGTGCGGTGAGAAACGACGGAGCAGCGGCAAACTTGTGCAGATCGGAGAGATCGGAGAGATCGGAGAAGTGGTGTGATCGGCGTGTGTTGCGAAAGTGAGTGACAGCTTGGAGACCGGAGAGCAACTGAGACAGCAGAAGTGTATGTGCAGTGTTTGTTGGGGGGTGGGAGAGTAGAACAAGTGGCCAGATCATCCGTAAAAGAGTGGATTTAAGAGGAAAAGGCACCAAACTGCAGAAGAAGTTCAAGGAAGTGAGTGCAAACAACGTGAAGGGAGAGGAGGCGAAGTAGATTCTCCGGCCGGGACATAGCTACATAGTAATGCCTGTCAGTGGACTCAGCTAAGTTTGACGATTAGAGACATTCCCTCCCTGTTCTCAAAGAGTAAAAGAAGCGGAACTGAATTAACTAGACAAAATCAGTAGTTAAATAAATAATTGTAGTAAGTAGAGATATATTTTTTTATAAGGTTGTAATTGTAGGATTGAAACTTCAGAAGTTATTTAGGGGGATTGATGAATTGATGAATTATAACAATTAAGTGAAAATGAAATAAGAATAATTAATTATTGATAATTAACTGTTGATATTAGTGAAAATTAATTAGAATTAAAGGGAACTGAATACAATAGAAGTGGGGAAAATTGATTGACGATATTTGGGTGAATGAATTGTGTAATTAATTAATTAGTTAATCAACTGACTGGAAATTGAACAAATTGTATATTTATTATAGCTATTTGTAAGATTATAAGATCTAGATTAATTAGAATTTAAGGATATTGATGAAAATTGTAGAGGGGGAATCGACGGAATATATTTGGAGAGTGAACTGAGTGAAGAGGTAATTGTAATTAGTCCTAGTACGAACAAAAAACTGAATAATTAATTGATTGAAAATTGAACAAAGGGGAAAACAGAAAATTTCTGATTAAATCACCTAAATTAATTGGAGTCAAAGGAACATTGGTGAGAGACCACAGGGAAAGATGAAATAGGGGTGTATGATCCCATGGAAATATTTATTTTTCTGCACTACGGATATGTCAAATTATTCAGTCTCAAAGATAGGAAAGAAGGGGGCTACATTTAATACACCAATTACAACCCCACCAGCTTCCAAAAAGCAGAGTGAAATGACATCAGAGAGAAAATCTCGGGAGAGAGTATACAACAGACTATATTGACCTTACAAGAAACTATGTTAGCTAGCTTTAAGGACTTAAAAAAAGATATGGGGGACTTACAAGAGGAGGTAAGGGAAATGAAGGAAAAAATAAATAGTACGCAGTTAGTGACAACTAGAAATGAACAGAGGATTACAGTTGCCGAGGAAAAAATGGAGAAAATTGATGAGAGAGTTGAAAGAATGGAAAAGTGGGAGCAGAACCAGCTCCAGGTAAATAGAAATCTCGAGGGGGAAGTGGTGTCCCTAGATATGGAACGTGCAGCCTTCTATTTACAGTTTCAAAATGTGGTGGAGGAAAAGGATGAGAAATTAGGAGAGGTGATGGTTAAAATTATAGCCATATTACTACAAAAGGCTGAGGAAGAAGTACAGTGAGATATCGACGAGATATACCGGGTCTATACGAGTTACGCATGATGGCATAACTTACCGAGGGAAGTGCACATTAGGTTCTGTAGAAAAACGACAAGGGAGGAAGTCTATAAAAGAGTGAGAGAGGAGTCGGCAATGTATCAAGGAAAGGAAATAATAATATTAAAAAAAGGACCCGAGGCGAGTCTGTCAGGAAAAATTTCCTAAGGAATGCTCTGTTGCGTGTCTGGAAAAAATATCAATATAAGTTAAATTATAAAATACCTATATGGGCAATACCCAGACATGCGATAGAAAACGTAAGTGTGGAACAGAAGCAA
>JANHGC010575609.1:0-12883 GCA_027560395.1 Boaedon fuliginosus | reverse complement strand
ACTACGCCACCATGGCAGAATTTGCCTACGGTGTTTGGGGTTTAAGAGGGAGGCTGCTTTTAATAGGTTACTGCACTTGTTTCCTGGCTTAGAGAGAGAGAGAGAGAGTCCAGTGCCTGACGCACGGATGCGTAGAGGAGAGGAGAGCAGTGGAAATCTATGGGCCGGTCCTTGGGACGGAAAAGCCACCGTTGCTTAGCTCTGGGGATAAAAGGCAGGGGCCAGAGATGAATAAATGTGGCAAACAACTATTTATCTCCCTGCCAGACAAACTTGTTAGCCTGAGGCGAAAGAGACTTTTTGCCGGGGCTGCTGGGGCTCCTAATATAGGAATAATTGCTTCAACTGCAGAGGGTTTGTCCTACTTTCGTTTTTGCTTTAACTGTGGTTCTTCATGCTGCTACGTGACCATAATGGAAATGGATTGATAAAAACGAAAGGCCGCAGCCTAAATTGAGCATTGTACCTGCGCCGAGGCCCATCCTGCGCCTGACGTGAACCGCCAACATTTCTCCCCAGGTATCTCTTCGCCGTGATGCCCAACGGCTTAGCCAACCAGGCGAACAACCCCGAGGTGGAAGTCGACACTTCGAAGCCGGACATCGTGGTCCGCCGGCAAATCATGTCCCTGCGTGTGATGATCAGCAAGCTGAGGAACGCCTACAATGGCAACGACGTGGATTTCATCGATATCAGTAAGCGGCTCGTGGCGTGCTGGGCGCCGAGTGGAGGCTCGACGGGGTTGGGTGCCCCGGGAGGAGGTTTCCCTGCAGAGTGGGCCTCTGAGCAGACAGCAGGTCGTTAAGTGAGGGTCACCCGCACCCTTCCTAAGGGCCGTAAAAAGGCAACTGCCCGTCGTCTGCACATTGGTTCTGTGCTTCTCAACCGTGGCCCCTCGGAAGAGGGGTGGACTTCAACTCTGGGCTGGGGAATCCTGGGAGTTGAAGTCTTCAAGGTTGAGTTTGTAATCGGTGTCTGAATTCACAAGGAGAGGCAGGCCAGCAACTCGAAGAGAAATCTCAGAATCTTTAGATTCTTAAAAAATAGATTATTACTTCTTCTTTTTTTTGTTCCTTTCTCCTCACCAGGTGAAGAAAGCAGCGGAGAAGGCAGCGGGAGCGGGTGCGAATTCCAGCAGTGTTCTCCCGAACTGGTGCTGAACGCCACCGAAGTCACACAGAACGTCAACAACATAGATCAAAAAATGACTGACTTGGCCGACCATTTCGGCCCATCGGAAGCCGTTCTCCTCTTAAGTCTCCTCTTCTTCCTCATGGGTCAAAGACAATGGAGATAACTAGGCCTGCTCCTCCTTTTATTATTATTATTATTATTTTTTAAAACCGTTGGAGAGGGAGGGGAAAAAAAGGACTTTTTTTAAAAAAGGAAGAAAAAAAATGCCAAGGGACCGGATTTCACGTTTAGACCACCGAGAGAAAATTTCAGAAGCTTCTTTTCTAAGTTGAACGGAAAAAACCATGTACAGTTTTTTTTTTAAAAAAGGAACTCTTGTTGCCACTGGTTTTAAATCTTTTTTTTTTTTTCCCCCTGCCCTCTCTTCACATTTTGGGAAGAAAGGGTGCGGGTTTGAAATCACAAAACCGTTTGGGCCAGTTAGCCTGATCTGTTGACGGAGAAAACCGCAATAAATGTGGGAAACCGAGTGTGTATATACAGGCCTGTCGTTGAGCCCTGGTGCGTGTGTGGTGGTTGGTTTTTCCTTTTTAAAACAGGCTTTCTTTTCTTATCACCCTTTCTCTGTTCCTTTAATTTTATTTTAGCTTTAAAAGAGAGAGAGAGAGAGAGAGAGACTCAGTCGGACGCGCTTCTCTTAGTGGTGGGTTCTCCCTGAGCAATACATTTTGGTAGAATTCCTTCCAAGGTCCTTATTAACGGAATGGTGGACCACCAGGTCCAGGCAGAGCATGGTGTTCAATTTGGAAATGATCCTTTGGAATCCAGGGCAGATTGAAAGAGTGCATGGAGTGTGTTGTGGCTCCAGCAGAGTTGGCAGCTGATATGGACAGTGAGGAGGTTGGGGAGGAATCTGGGCCAGGCTTGGAGTCTGGGGAAGGCTCGAACGAAGGCTCTGCGTCTGAGGCAGAGATGGGGCCAGGGCCGTCTGCCAATTATCAGCTGTCTTCCCAGTCAGACATTAGTGAGGCAGAAGGGCAGCTGGAGCCTATTATCAGTGCATGCGTGCGCAGAGCTGCTAGGAGACAAGAACAGATCACGAAAAGGGGCCGACGTGAGAGAAAGGCCACAGGAGATCGGTGAATGGCCACTCCCCTAAGGCATAAAGAAGAGCGAAAGGGGAGTGGTGTTTGCAGGAAACAATTGGTTCGAATTCCTTTTTCAGGGGCCTTCATTCCTGCTTCTGCTTCGAGAGTCGTGTTGTTTGCAATTGCGTCTGAACTTTTATCTGCCTGGCAGCTCTCCCAGACTGGTTTCAGGTCTGTAATTACGGACGCTGATAACTGAGACATTCTTTGTGTTAATCATAAAAAAGGGGGTTTTGTTGTAAAGAACTGGCTTCGGGGGTCCCTGGAATGCCTAGGTCAGAACAGAGAGAAAGGAGGACTACCTCCCCAGTTTTTGATCCACCTGGAACTTCCCACGGCTGGAACGTCCCACCCCAAAATGGCATGAAATAGTTCCCGAAAAATATCATCTGAGGGCTATAGGAAGACCCAAAACCAGTCTAGATCCCTTTTCCTGGTTTTGAACAGGATCGGCTTATCCTGCATGTAAGTTCTTCCAAATTCTTGTTGGAGAATGTTTTTGTTCTTGCCATTTTAGCATTCGTCTTTTTATCTTTCCTCCATTCCTGCTTTTAACTGTTCAGTGCAGAGCACAAAGTTCCTGAAGCCGAGATCTTGCGAGGGGATTCCAGGTCAGTCTGGAAGGCCTTCGGTTGAGTTTCAAGAACGAACTACTGATCCCAGGGGCCTACAACCCTTTCCAGATGGAGCCCACGGATTGATTACGACCCCCTCTTGCTAAATGAGGCAGAGTTCAGGCTCTTTGCTGTTACTTTCTCCCCCAAACTCACATTAAGACATTAAAAACCCGCAGAAGGAATGTATGTGTATATATATATGCACGGCGTATGTGTGTGTTTGTGTGTGTGGATTTTAAACAGCTGAAATTCGTCTGCATCCTCCTCCTCTTTCTCAGAAAAAATAATAATGCTGTCCTGATTGCTTCAGAAACTACCTCATTCCTCAGGAATTTCCTTTCTAGCTCTAACCCCCCCCAACCCCCCCAAGGCAATGAGTCTGCAGCCGAGTGAGTTACACCCTACAGACCCATCTTAGGTTGCTTTTCATTGAGAGGGTCGCGTTGAGCCCAGCTGTTCGGGGTTCAGATCTGCCCCCTAACAGAGGGGTTTTCCAGAACATGGTTCTTCCTCCTCCTCCTCCTCCTCCTTCTCTCTTCCTCTTCTTCCTCTTCTTCCTCTTCTTCCTCCTCCTCCTCCTCTTCCTCCTCCTTCTTTTCCAAGAGGATTTCTGTGGCCGTCTCCTGAACTGCACCTGCCTTTCTTTGCTTTCTCTTATCCTTCCAACAACTTCTAGCGTTTCTCCTGCTCCGGATGAACGTGAACCAACCCAAAAGGCGGGAATCCTTTGCGCCTGAATGCTGGCTGCTTTGTGTTTTAGAGAACGCGGGTAGCTCTCGACCGAAGGCCACCGACTGAGCCCAGAATTTCTGCCACTCCGCGGGGCAGTGGTTGTGTTAGACTTGCATTGAACAGCAGGCTGGCTTCTCCGTTGACTTGGCTTGCAGAGATTCAGACGCAGAGCAAGTAAAGTGAATATATTTAATCTGAATATACTTTTAAGTACCATCCATGGCTGGGATACAACTTCTTTTACAAACTTTTCCCAAGAAACAGCCTTTCCCCTATGGAGTTTTTTCTGGCTCCATTGTGGGCATGGTTGGCTTCCAGACTCTTGCTTCCTGGAAGCCCAAATGTCTCCTCCTCCTCCTCCAAGCCAACTTCTTGGGAACCGCTGCTAGATTTCTACGCCAGTGTTTCCCAATCTTGGCAGATTTTTAGAGGTCTGGGTGTTCAACTTCCCAGAATTCCCCAGCCAGCATGGAGAATTGCAGCCCGGGCTTCTTAAAAGTTGCCAAAGCTGGGAGACGTTGGTGCGGAGGGATAGAAGTTGGCTTGGGAGAGCCAAGGAGACCTACCAGGAGATGCCGTGAGATGAAGAACCAGAAGTCCTGGTCTCGGGGCAACTGGGGTGCACTGGTTTTCCCCGCTGGTTTTCTGCTGCTCCAAACTCCTTGAGCTTTGGGACAGGCTCCCCAAATGGCTTTGGGCTGAGCCGCATCTCTGGCGTCCATGGCAGGAAACATCTGTAGGGTGGTTCCTGGTGACGCATCTTCACATGTGTTGCTGTTTTCCCTGCTGTCTTATGTAATGTTACGAAAGGAAAGGGGGGGCATTTAAGGAGAGCTGGCATTGCCCCTGGCAGGATGGGCACGGAGTCAGCGCTTTCAAAGGGCAGAGCCCTTCCCCTCTGGGTTTCAAGCCCAAGGAATCATTTCCAAGCTGAGCTTTTCTGGTTTTTTAATTTCCTCTCCTTGGGCCGGATCTCTCAAGAGAAGGGAGAGATCCTGTAACCTGAACCGTTGGGCGGCCATAAATAAGCTGCAGCTTTTTATAGGGACCAGAAGAGAGAGAGAGAAAAAAATGATGACTATCCAATAAAGATCTCTTGGAAAAGGGGGATCGATGGAATCATTTGTGGGTTTATCCTTCTGCAACCTAAAATAGGGTGGGTTTTTCTTGGCATTGAGATGGGGACCCCCACCCCACTCTGGGGTCACCGGCGTCGTGTTAGCACAGTTTTTTCTGCTTCAGAAAGGAAGCAGGTTGTGGGAAACGATCCTCTGCAGGGCAGGCTACAACCTTGGCTGAACGCCTGCGATGGAGGCCAGCCTGCCTCGTTTGGGGACAGGAGAGCAAGATGCCTCGGTCTGGTTTCTTGGTGACATTTTGGGGAGATTTTACGGATGGAGAGCGGGAGTTCGGGCAGAAGGAGCAGCAGCAATGGGTGGAAACTCATCCAGGGGAGATGCAACCTAGAACTTCCTGACATTTGAGAACAGTCAGCCAGTGGAGCAGGTTACCTCCAGAAGCTGTGAGTGCTCCAACACTGGAGTTTTAAGAAGAGATTGGACAACCGTTTGTCTGGAAGGGCTTCCTGCCTGAGCAGGGGGTTGGACTAGAAGACCTCCAAGGTCCCTTCCAACCCTGTTCTTCTGTTCCTTTCGATATTCCAAGATTAGAAGCACCCCGTTTTCCTCGGGAGTAGGGCTAAACCTTCCCCTGTGGAAGAAGTCAATCCCTGACCAATCCCTTGGTCTCTCAGCCTTTCTGCTTAGTTTAGGCTGAGCAAAACGTCTGAATCCGCCCCTCCGGTGTTTTGTGTCCTGCACCAACTGCATTTCAAGCAAATGTGCAGACGGCAGGTGGTTCTTTTATTTCAGGGATAATGGTGGTAATTTTACTAGATTTTGCCAGCCCTCGAAGTGAGACGTTCCTGAAACTCGGACCATTCAGCCAGTGCCTTGGTGGGACGTTTAGTGAAACACTCCCCATGTACTTTTAAAAAATGTGATTTTTGAGAACAAGGGTTAAAATGTGAGTTTCTTCCACCGAAACGAAGCCAAACTGCGCGCCTGGAGTTCTGTGTTCTCCCCACAATGCCCCCTGATGGGCCCAATCCTGAAGAGGGGAGCAGACCAGCCTGGGTTTCAACCACAGGTTCCTTGGAATAAGCCAGAAGCCGAAGGGGGGCTGTGCCAGCGAGACAGTCCTCGTGTTTTGGCTGACTCTGCAGTTCCCAAAATACCTCCCTCCCCATCTCCGTCCATCTGGGTTTGTGGCTGCCGCTTCCCAGAGGGCCCTTGAAGGAATTGTGTGGCATAAATAACCGAGCGTTGCACGCCGGCTTTGTCTCCCGGAAAACCCAGCGCTTCTGGTCTCTCGCATGGCGACATGGACGAGAGCCCAGGCGGTGCCACAAATGAGCCCGGCTGAACGGATGCCGTGGCCTTGCCCTCTTCCTGGAGACGGGATTCAGCCAAGATGGGCTGCCTCAGCCTTTTTACGCTCTTGAGGTTGGAGCGAAGGAACACCTGACCGTGTGCGAGCTGCATTTCCTCAAGGTTTTTCTCCTGGTCGGCTTCAAACCTCAAGCTCTGAAGGCTGGAAATGGGCCCATCGCGGCCGGAGGAGCCTCCTTGGGGGGAGAACGTTGGCATCAGCATAATTTTTGGTTCTCAGTCCCCCAGGCCATGGTGGTCCCAAAGTGCTTTTCCAAAAGGTAACCCCTTCCTTGGTTGTTGCTTTTGAGAACGTTTCGCTTCTCATCCCACCTTCTGGTTGAGAAGCGAAATGTTTTCCAAAGGGAGGGGGGAATAAAGTTTAATTTAGGGCATTTGGGGCAGGTTCTTCTTCCTCCTTGCGCCCTACTCCAGAGTAGCCCAGCTGATAAAAGGGTCTCCTGGTGGCACCTTAAGACAAACCCATCTATTAATGCAGATTAAAGTCCCTTTGAAGGATGACTGTTTTCCTTCTGGGCTGACGTCCCACCCTTTGGAAGAGAAGCTGCAGCCGTGCGTTGCGTCCTCTGAAGAGGAACAGATGTCTACTCCGTCCTTGCACCACCGAGGAGAAAGTGTCGTGAGGAGTGTGAATGTTTTCTAACAAAGCATCACAACGCCGGTCTTGACTGGAATGTGGCCGTTGAAGCCAAGGCCCCTTTTGGAAACTGGCGGTGCCTTCGGCCAGGAGCAATGACTCACTCCGAGGCATTTAAATGTGTTTCTCTTTTGGGGCAGACGCCTGGGAATCTCGAGTCCTTGTGGCCGTGTCAGCCCTTTGAGGTAGGCCAGATCGGGAAATGGGCGTCTCAAGGATTCCAGGAATGCTCGTTTATTGCAGGGTTTGATAGCAGAGATTGGGAAGGCTGCTGGGGCAGGGGCTTTACGTTGTGGGAAACACTTTGACCATGTTAGGTGGGGGGATTCACTGGAGAAAGCGGTTATGTTGCAAAGCGTTAGCAGTGAAAGAAAACCAGGCAGACCGAGAACATGATGGCTGGACACCAGCAATGCTGACACCAGGCAGCACATACCATGCTTTCCCCAAAACAAGACCCTGTCTTACGTATATATATGTAAAGTGGACGTGTTTGCAAAACCACCCTCCAGAGTTCACGATTCAAGAGCGTTGGTTCCACCCAATGGGGCAGCCAGGTTTTCTTCTGGCCCACTGCAAGGGATGAGCTCAGGCTAGGTGATACATTTTGTGGCCCCCTCGAAAACTTGGAAATCTCCTCTTGCAAATATTTCTGCATTGAGTAATTGTGATGGGACTAAAGGCAGGGTTGGGTGGTCTTGGCTATAAACGGAATAAATCTCATGTCAACAGTTTCAATGAATTTCGACTGGCTTTCGATGCGTAATTAGATCATTAGGGACGTCCAAACTTGGTGACTTTTAAAGACCTGTGGACTTCAACTCCCAGAGTTCCTCAGCCGCCCAGCATGCTGACTGGGGAGTTCTGGGAGTTGAACACACATCTTGAAGTTATCAAGACTGAGAAACGCTGGGACAGGTAAGAAACGCCTTCCTTATACTTCTTATAAAATGTAAAGGCTGCTACAGGGAAAGTTTAATGTGTTTACATTCCACCCTGCAACTTTAAATCAAACATTTAACCTAAAAAAATGCCTTGCGGGGACACCTCGTGGCCACTAGATGGCACTCCCCTGCCAATTTCCGAATTCAGCCCAGCCCAGCCTGGCTTGAAAACTGACTTGCCAATAAAGAGCTTTTGCAATGGGAAAGAATATTTAAAAGCTGCTGAATGCAAACTCCCAGGGTCCCAGGTGGGATCCCCCCCTGCAGGAGATCAAGAATCTCTTCCAACTCAAGTCTGGAGTTTTTTCCCCCCAAGCAATTCGGTCTGGCTTGTCTTTTAATAAATCGTCTTTGGAGGCCATCCTGCCTCTTGCATCAAATGGTCTGCCTGCCTTGGGGACCTCGCCCCCCCCCCATTTTAAGGAGCGGAACTAAGCCAAAAAGTGGTGGGGGGAATTAAAGCAGGGTGCAGGTCTGGGGTCTCCAAACTCGGCACCTTTTAAGACACACTGGCTGGGGGTAGTTTGGGGAGTTGGAAGTCCACAAGTCTTGGAAGACGTCAAGTTTGGAGACCAATCATTCTTTTGTCAGCAGACACCTCAAGCGAGAATGAATGTTTGAACCCGGCTCTTGGGTCCAAAGGGGGCAGAACCAGAGGGCCAGGCCCAGACGCCCCGGGGGTTCAAGCAGAGGGAGGTTTGGTGGAGAAGAGGAGCGAAGCAGAAGACGGAGAAAGGGTTGATGCTTTATTATGCTAAGCTACAATTTACTTAACCGTGATTTATTGGCTGGTGTTACTTTCTCAATCCCAGCAACTTTTTAAGATGGGTGACCTGTTTTAAGTAACCTGTTCCTTAAACCATTTTTTTTAATCCAAGCCAGGAAGCTGTTGCTTTCTGTGGGCAGAAATTTTCTCCCCCACCCCACCCTCCAAAAATCTAAGTTTTAGGTCTTAATTCTTCAGGATGCTTTTGAAAGCTGCCCATCACCCACAGGGGCCAGAGCCCCCTCCCCTTATTTTCCCTGAGTGCCTTTTGATTTGCAGAAACCTCCTGGCCCTTTGGATAAAGCCGTGTGAATTCTTGAGAGGGTGGCGGGGTGGGGGGGAGATTGATGACGGCCCTCCTGGAAAAGGGCTTGGGTGTGTGTTATCTTCTTTGTCCTGTTTTATGATGTGTTTAGTGAGTTGGAGCACAGAGGCACATGCACACAAGCACATTCTTCTGTGTGTGTGTGTGTGTGTGTGTGTGTGTGTGTGTGTGTAGGAGGGAGAGGCTTCAAAGTGTGCCTGAAAGAAGGTTGTGTGTATGTCGAGGCAGAGATTCGCAGCTGCTGCAAAGGCCAGGAGGAAACGCCCCCCTCCTATACCCAGGAGGAAGAGGGTGGAGGTCTCCCTTTGAAGACCAAACTCTGGCTCTCTTTTATAAGGGAAAAATGCGCCATGACTTGAGTCCAGTCTGGGTGGAGACGTCGGATTTCTTTGCAAAGCGGGGGAAGAGACTTCAGAGCATCCCAAAGGGCTGGTTGGAGAGTCATCCTCCGGACCTCCAGACCAGGGAAGAACCTGCCGAGATGGAGGTTTGGCGCCAGGCTGGTTTTGGGGCCACCCCCTTCCCCCCTTGGAGCCAAATGATCGAACCTCGGGGGGGTGATGCTCAGCCCTTTGCAGCTGGACACAAAAAAACAGCGAAATGAGATTAAAAAGCGGAGGGAGTCCTCGGCTTAATGACCGGTCGTAAGTTCTGGTGGACCCACTGAGTGCTTATAACCTGGATTCATCTTAACCAAAGGTCATAAAATCGGATCAATCCCTTGGATTTGCAACCATCGGAAGTTGTAACTGGGACGGGCGGCTCCCTTAAGGTCCTGACTCCAGTAGAGGGAATCCTCGTTTTGCAACCACAATTGGGACGGGCAACACAACCAGTCGCTCAGTGAAACCGCAACTTATGTCGCGAGAGAGACATCACGTATTTTAAAAGCAATAATTAACATTTTCTCATTCTGCTTCCCGTGAATTAAAATTTCTGCAAAACGCTGGGTTTCATTTAAGTGGGTTCCCAAGCGGCCTCTCTGGGCCCCGTTCCTGCCTCCGGCTTGCAACCTCTTCCCAGCGATACTCAGCCGTCCGAGCAGATGGAATGAATTATGGGGCAAAACAGTTTCATGCCCGGCCTCTCGGCCTTATTTCCCCGATCGGACTGCCAAAATAGATGCGCTTCTCACGAGAAACCCCGAGGGTTGTGCATCTTGCACACTCGCGCCGGCTGTGAAATGTCGCTTGGTGAGGATTGGAAGAGGAGGAGGGTCTATTCTTTCCACCCCGGTGCTTCACCTCCGTTCTTGGAAACGGGCAATCCTTGGATTGTGACCATTTCCTTAGCAAGCGTTCCAGGTTATGTCAAAGGGGGGGGAGTGACTTACAATACGTCCTCCTCGCATTAATGGCCCTGCAGCGTTCACGAGTTCAAATTTCAGGGGCTTGGCAACTGGCATGTATTTATGATGGGTTGCAGCTTCCCCGGGGTTGACTGGTCACCATTTGCAACCTTCCCAGGGGCTTCTAACCAGAAAAGTGTGTGTGTGTGTGTGTGGGAAGCCTGATCTCCTTAATGACGGCATGATTTGCTTAACAACCATGGCAAAAGGGTGATAAACTTTGGTGGGGCAGAGAAGCAAGGGAGCGAAAGGAGAGAGGGGGAATCCGTTTAGACACACACAGAGAACGTTTATAATTTTTTAAACAATAAAATAGGATTTGTCTGCCATCCCTCTCTGATTAGTTCCTCCCTCCCTCAACTGAAAATAAATTACATTTACGAAAAAAAAATCCCATCTTCCTCCTTGTCTCCAAGATATACAGCTGACTCCCATTTGTGGGTTGATGAAAATAAATCGGCTTGATGGCTGGCTGGCATGGTCTGTGTGTCCTCTCGGCTTGGCTTCATTCAGGCTGTGAAATTGTAGCACTGGTGTAAAATAATAATACTCGAAGACTTCAGTTGGCCAAAGCTGTGGCCCTTTTAGTCCCTGGAGCTGCAGAGATGCTGAGGTTAAAAGTCATTGGTTGAAGGTTTGTTAAGGACCTTAGGAACAGCTGAAGGAATATTTTATGCCTCCAGAGATGGGCCCCTCCTAAGGAGAACACCTGGGCTGAATGGATATACTCTGAATTTTGCAGCCCTGAGGCCAGAAGTCTTGCGTTGCAGTTAGGGCCACATAGCAGCCCATTTCCTCCTAATGCCAACTTCAACCCCAGTGCCAGGCTGTTGCTGGACTACAATCTCCTTTAAATGCAGTTGACCAGCCTTCATTTGGTTGGTGAGTAACTCAATGCTTTTCACCTGTAAAATAATAGGCTGTGTTCTTTACTCCTTTTCTGCAGCTGTTTTTGCTTTTGATAATGTTCTACCTTGGTATGTATCGGTCCAGGAGAATTTAACATGCCTGTTAGTATCCAGGAGCACATGTTTGTATGCGTAGGTCAGTATGTTGCTGGTTTAATCATATGGGGTTTGTAGGGCTGAGTAGCCATTCCTCTTGGTCGTTCCAAGATTTGGTGGTTGGATAAAGCTTGGACTTGAACCCAGGGCTTTGTCAGGCACCATTTTTGAACTCACACAGACAAACAGTTGAGTTATTTTCCTTTTTCCTTCCGTTTGAAGGAAGCACAGGGTGTGCCAAGTGTAGCGTGCAGAATCTGCATTTCTTGAGCCCAGTTGAAACAAAATGGCTTCTCTCACACCTGGGTTGATGAATTTGCATGGAACTAAAGGTATAATTTTAATCGACTGGCTGTTAGGTATTTTGAGTTCAACTCTGTAGGGAGAAACAGGGAAGATGCTTCGTGTGCATCGGTGCTACAGCGCCTCCTTCTGGAACACCTGAAGATTTTCTTCTCTTAAATCTTGGTGGACACATTTCATGATCGAATTGCAGAACTCAAACCTGCTAGGGGCTCCCAGGAGCATAAAACTAACACCCCGAGATCCGTTTCTCCCCCATAAATCATGGCAACAAGTGGGAGCTTTCGGCTGCTGACCGAGGAGCCAAAATGGGAGAATTATGCACCAATGGTGAAATTGACGGCGCCTCTCCACAACAGCAGCCCAGCCAAACTGAAGCAGGAATGGCTCCTTTGTCTATTAGGCATTAACACAGCAAGGGGAATGTAGACTTCAGGAACATGGTTTCTAGGAAAGATGGGTCAAAAGTAATAGCTAAGAGACCCTTGCGATAACCTTGAATGCAAAGAATAGTTGTCTAAAGAGCGTTAATTAACCTTGGCAACTTGATGAGGTGAGGACTTCAACTCCCAGAATTCCAAAGCTGGACTGGGGAATTCTGGGAGTTGAAGCACACGCATCTTCAAGGTGCTTAGGTACTGTTTACTTATTTATTTATTTACATTTCTGCCCCGCTTTTCTTCCCCCAACCGAGGGAATGCAAGGCAGCTGTTCTAGATGCACTTGCTATGTTTTGAGAAGGATTTTGCTAGCGGGTTGAAGTTTAGGATTAGGAACGAGGGTGTTGGAGAAGACCTTAGTCATCCCTACCTACTTAGGAGACCCTCTTAGCTGTGTAGGTCACAGGACTGAATCCCCCAGGTGTCCCTTCCTTTCTCTCTGGCTGTCTCCTCCTTGTTGCTCTCCCTAGGAGAGACCCGTGATGCCAACACCACCTTAACACGGAGATTTAGATCTTGAGAGTGGCCTTCAATTTGATTTTATTGCTCGCTCTTCCCAGAAGCCGTGGGTTTTCTTCCCTGGGCTGTAGATGGATTCATTTGACTTGCATTTCATCCCCCCACCCCCCGCTTCTCCATGTTTGCAGAAACGGTTCATGTTTTCATAATGTCATTCCCTCAGAAGCATCTGGTTCTTGGGCAGGTCAGTGTGAGTGTGTGTTGGATCTCTGCAGCTGTGTGTATTGTGTGGCTTTGTGAGGAGAGTTGTGGGGGCGTTTGTCCCTCTGGCTTCTGTGCCGCTGAATTCTCAATGCGACAGGGCCATTCAAGATGTCAAGAGAATTTCTTATCCCTTTCTGGAAAGTTTGATGGAAACTGCAAAGTGAATTATATCGGATTCACCTGTCAAACCAATTTATTTGCTTTTGGACATGCCAGCTAATACTTGGCTGCTTCTTTTCTTCTTTTCTTCTTTTGGGAGAGAATCTTTAAGGATACTGGTTCCTTCCTTCCTTCCTTCCTTCCTTCCTTCCT
>JANHGC010575516.1:0-12907 GCA_027560395.1 Boaedon fuliginosus | reverse complement strand
CCCAGTCACCTGGAGCTTCTTGGGAGTTGCAGTATGGGTGGCCTCATCGTGTGGCTGCTGGGTTTTCCCCACTAGAAAAGCTCAGGCACTTTATTCTTGGGGGGGGGGCAACAGCTGTTTAAGCCCCAGGAGGAAGGGGGGCCTCCCCTTGATGAGGGTTTTGGGGCAGCCGCGGCTGGGCTTGCCTGGAAGTCTGCAGCTGGCAGAGGGCCGGTGATGGGTCCCCCCTGAGCCATTGGCCCTCCCTGTCACGCCTCCCTGTAGCCCCCCATCCCAACCAGCTGGGGACCCACCTCCCCAATCCTGGCCGGTTTCTTACTGGCTGTGATTCAGCCTTTGGTGAACCAGTTTCCTTTCATGCTGATAACAAAAGATGTTATCTTTGTCCTCCATTATCTCTGCCTTCTTTTTAAACAATTGGTGCTTTTTTTATCCCAGGTTGACTTTTCTCTGACCGTTGATTTCCCAGGAAAGCGGCTGATGGTTTTGAGACAACAGCCAGAAACGTTTCCTGAGAAGTCAGCAGCTTCGCAAGAAGAAAGCTGGGGTGTGGGGGTTGCTGAGTGTTCAGGGAGACCCCCCACCCCGTGGGGGTCGAGCCCAGCAGCAGGCAAGCAAGGGGGCTGGGCGTTCCCTGAGCCCGAGGCCTCGGGCTCCCTACCTGGCCCGGCCTTTTGGTTGGGCTAATGGTGTCCGGGCTGGGCCTGCCCACCACCCCTGCAGCTGAGAACGTTGGGGATTGTAGTCCACCCCTCCCCGTGGGGAAGAGTCTCCACAGCATGACGGGGCAAGTTGCGTTTCTGTGAAATCCCCACAAGCGTCTCTGAGTCATGGCTGAACTCTGGCCCCTGTCCTGGTCCCAGCTGAGTCAGAACCCGGGAGCATCACGAAGGACCTCACCTTTGGCCCGGAAGAGGCACGGGCCACGTCTGCAGGTGTGCCAGGGTGGGTGGGGGCAGCTTAAGCCAGGTGTGGCCCCCCAAAGACTGCCTAAGCTCCCCCTGCGGCCAGCCAGATGGGAAGCCAGGCCAAAGGCCGCCCAGCTTGGACGGCAGCCACTGTCTCAGCAGGCTCCTCGTGAGTGGGAGGGTTTGTTTTGCAGAAGGCCCAACCCCTCCTCCAAATGAACTCCAGGACAGAGGCTCCCCCCCCCCATCCCTGGATCTTTCCTTCACCAACTGCCCAGTCCCACCAGGAGTGCAAATGACGTAACGCAGAGAGACCAAGAGGTGGGTGTTGCGAGGCTCCTGGAGACCCGGAGGAAGAGCAGACGGAGGCGCATTTGGCCCTCGGGGCCGGCTTGCTGTGGCAGAGACCACCTTCCATGCCGGTGGCCCTCCGTGGCCCCCGGGAATCGGCCCTTTCCTGGCGTAGCCCTTCCCGGCCCCCTTTCCTGCAGGGGGCCGCTTTCTCGGCTTCCTTCAGCTGACCTGCCTTGTCCTGAGAAGGACGCTGGCTCTGCCCCACACACTGGGGGAGCCGAGGGCCCTCTGGGTTCAGCGCTGGGCTGGAGGGCAGCAGCTCCACTTCCTGCAGCCTGGGGCGCTCCAGGAGGGTGGCATCCCAGAGCCCATCGTCCCCCGGTCCAAGGTTGCCTGGGTGAATTTAACTGTCCCCCCGAGTTCCCCTTGACCGGGGAAGAGAAGCGGGGTATAAATCTAAATAAATAAGGGGGGCGCTCCGCTTTCTTTTATTTGTGTATTGCCTTTTGCAGAGGAACCCAAGGGGGAGCATGCTGGGTTCCCTGCCGGGGCTCTTCCAAGAGGGCAGCCTCTCCTCCCCCTCCTCTTGCGCCCCTCCCCGGCAGCCGCGGCTGCTCAAGCACGGAACGTCCTGTTCCCAAACACCAGGTTCCTTCCTGGCGCTGGCAGGATCTACCCGCAGCAGTGCTACGGCCCTCCCACCAGAGGGAAGTTGAAGGTAGCCGTCCAAATAAGGCCACAGAGAAATCCCAGCCTTCTCAGGGAAGGGGGGGGCAGGGAAGTCACAGAAGAGCCGGCAAAAATGGTCCCACAGCTGGAAAGGGGCTTTTTGTGGAAGGAGCAGGCTTGGGGGGAGCTTGGGTGAATCCCCCCCCCCAGCCTCCCAAAAGGAGCCACAGACTGCCAGCTCCCACAGATGCTCTCTTTGCCCTCTTCCACAGCAGCTTCCCTACGTGGCTCCCCAGGAAGAGGCACCCGCTGGGTTTGAGCCAAGAGCCAAGCCGGTTAAAGGAGATGTGGGGGGGGCTGTTGCCAGGTAGAAAGCTGTTCCTTGTGGCCCCCAGGAGTAGCCGGGATGCTGGGCCCTCTAGCCCCCAAGTTGCGGGGAGAACGCCGAAAGCCTAGCAGCTCCGTTCCTCCGCTCCGCTCCTGGGCAGGGCAGGGCCCTCCAGTGATGCCCCTCCTCAGCTGGCCTTGGAAAGGCCCCCCGAAGGGATGTGTGCAGGGGGGCACTTTTGCACAGGAGGAAGCTCTGGGAGTGTCTCTTCGGAGCGTTTCTTTGGCGTTTCCGGAGGCTCGGCTGGCACAACAGCCGGGCTGAGTTGACTGGGGAGGGAATTGATCTGGTTGAGGGCAGCACAACCTCAACCTGCTTGAACCAAAGATCGAAGTCCTCAGAACCGGGTTCAAAGAGGGCAGAGTCATACCAGGGATCATAAAGGATCCACCAGGCATCAGGGCTGCCCTCCCCCACTGCCCTGGCCTCGTTTTGTGCTGCCTCTCCTGGCTGGACATGTGGCTGCCTCCCCTGGGCTGTCCCCCAGCCCTCCTGGTCCCATGCAGAAGTTTGGCCAGGAAAGCGGGAGGGATTCCCCGATGCTCTGGCAGAAGATCACCTGCATTTGTTCGACTGTGGTCTGTGCTGAGAAATAACGATGCGCCCAAGTGGGTGCAACCTGCGCCACGGAGGGTCCTAAGTCAGGGCTGCCGGAGCTCCTGGTCCCCTCCTGCCACCTGCATGCAGGTTATGTGACTCCACCGCAAGCGTCCTTGTCAGCCCAAAGCTTCCCCTGCCAGCCCCTCTGGGCTTCTGGCAGGATCCAGGGCTTAGAGCTGCAGAGATACCTGTCTCAGCCGGTCACTTCTGGCCCAGATCAAATGGCAGAGTTTCTGTTTCCTTGCAGCAGCTGCTTTCACTTTCCCCGTTTCAAGGCTGTCTGTGTTGGGATCTTTGCAAAACCCTGATTATTCCAAAGGTCCCTGGGCAGAGAGAGCAGGACCTGAAAGGTTAGCCTTGAGCTTGAACTGCAAATGTTCCAGCATTTGACAGTTTAATTCATTTTGACACCTTTCGTTAGGGCTCCACAGTTTAATTTGTACAGAAACGTCAGTTAAAGTATACCCCACTTCACCAGAATTAACGGAGAAACTAATTTCATCTGAATCAAGTTTAGACACAGCTAATTCTACTCTTCTGAACCAACAGCAAAGCTCAGTTAGAAGGAAAAGAATACCCTCACTTCTCCAAATTTTGCTCTGTTCCTGAAAAGACACTTCGCTTCTGCGAAATAGTTTGCATGAAGTATGTACACTTGACAACACTGAAAACAAAAAGGCCTGATGAAAAAGGGCATTTCAGGCATACAGACGTTTTGGTGCAAACTTTTTTCTAAAAACTGAACCTGAGGAGATGGCCCGATTGGAAGCTGAGAAAAACCCAGCAGGCCAAGATCTGCCTTTTCTTGCCCCTGACTCAAGTAACGTGGAGTGCCAGCAAGGAGGGGCACCCGGCGGCAATCCTAACGTGGCGCCCAGGGCATTTCTTCATGGGGTGCTTCCCCTGCTCCTGCCTGGGTCATCGGGACCCTCTTCCTGCAAAGGGGGCCGGGGATGCCAGGCGCAGACGGAGAGGTCGGGGTCTGGGGCAGTGTGGCTCCACTTGTCGAAAGGAGCCCCTGAACCAAAGTTGCCAGCGAGGCACTGCCCTGCCTGCAAAACACTTTTTGGGCAACACTTGTGTGAACAGAGCCCGCAGCTCTTTTGTGTGATTTTCTTTTCTGCTTAATTATTTCCCCAGCTTCTCTGGAAGCCGCGCTCTTTCTGGGTAAGACGCATGTTCTGGCCCAGGGCCAGACACACCTCGATGGCCCTGTGCCAAGCTGGGCTGGCCCTGTTTCGGCTGATTGGCTTTTCTTGGGCAATGGAGAAGGTGCTGCCAGGAGGAGGGAAGGGCCCAGTGGTGGCCTTCTGCTTCTGCACAGGGTCCAGGCGGCTCGGCATGTGGCACCAAGCAACGTCTGAACCCTCACAGAGCCCGAGGGGTGTGTGTGTGTGCTGGGCTGCTTTAGTTGGGTCGCCAAGCAAGCGTGGGGCCTGGTGCATCTGCACCCACTCCAGGGAGGCCCAAATCCCTGGTCTTGTGCACCTTCGTTAGGACAGGAAGGCGAGAGGCCAGTAAAAAGAAGTACATACAGATCCCAAAACTAACATGGATCCGGCAGTGGGCTTGGTCTCCCATCCAGGAGCAAACACGCTGTGCGGGGGGGGGGTCTGTGCCCCCTAAAAATATGCCGATAGTGCCGACACCTTCACAGTACTCCACAAGGAGCGTGAGAGCAGTGTGATGCTGCGCATGGCGCCTGTGCAGTACAGGCCTTCCAGGGGGCTCTGCTAATTCCTGCGATAGGAGGAGGCAGCCGTGGAGGTGGTGGGATGAGGTGGGGCCGAGCGGCGGCGAACAATTGGCCCGGCTGCCGGCCGTGACTGACAAGCTAACGCCTGTGCAAAGCATGGAGTGCAAAAGGCCGGCTGGCACCGTTTTGGGGTCCAGCAGCAGAAGCGGCCCCTGCGGGCTGAGCCTCCTGCTTCTCTTCCCCGGCTTTTGCGGCCTTGAGAGGCCTGACTGCACCCTGGCAAAGCCAGGTGATCGGCTAGTAATAAAAACCAAGCTTGGAACGGCTCCCACCCTCTGACCAGACCTTTCGTATCCTTGGACATCTGCCTGTCTCGGGTCCTCAGGAAAGACTTGGTAGGCAGACAAACCTGCCAAAAGCAGGCGAAACCTCTGGCTGGCTGGGCAACCAGCCATAATAATAAGCCTTTCATCGCCCTCTCAAAAGTCTCAGGGCTTGGGGGGCTGTGCCCCCCCACAGCCCTCCCCCCTCCAGAAAGGGTGAGGGGCTGCTCCAAACACTGCACGGGGGTCCCTGGCAGAACTCCTGCTCAGATGCTTTCTGACTGCTCCTTTTTTATACATCAAAAAAGGCTTGGTTCCTTGGAAGCATTTACATCTGGACAGGATCCAGCTCCCGCTTCCCTGGAAGAGCGTGACAAGACCGTTTCCACCAAAGACTTCTAAAAATCCGTTTAGACTCTTTCCTCTGGGCACCGAAGGCTGTCAAATTAGAAGGAGAGAGAAGGGAGAGCCTCCGTCTCCTCCTCTGCTACCCCTAATCACTCCAGCTGGCTGCTTTGGCTCCCAGGGCACCTGAGGGGGGAGGGATTCGAACTCAGGCCCAGGAAGGCTCTCTGGGGGGACGCTCCACTCCTGGGCGAAGGGGGCAGAGGCCACGCTGGGGACGGGGCTGAAGCTGCTGCAGCCTTTGCCAGGCGATGAACAGAGCTTGGAAAGGCCACCGGCCGGCCTCCTCCGTGTCCAGAAGACACATTGGTGAGCTGGTTGTGAGAAGTCACAAGCGCCGTGATGCAGAAAGGCCGCCTGAGGTCAGCTGGCAGCGGCTGGGTTGTTCCGAGTCGGGCGGCTGCCTCCGCCTCTCTTCTGCGCCTGCCTGTTCTGGCTCCTCTGGCTCCTTTCTCAGGACTGTTTCAAAGAAACCGTGTGAAGAAAAGGAAATTTCACGACATAGATGGAAAGGGGCGCAAGGCAGGAGATGCAGCTAAATGCTCTCCACGATCACAATTAGACAATTAGGACAGAGTCTCACAACCTCAGCCCTTCAGGTGTGTGGCCTCAGCTCCCAGAATTCCCCAGCCAGCCTGCGGTTCACGGGGCTGGTTCCCAGCTGAAAGGCCACCGTGGCCCCAGATGGGGTTGCTATCCGCACGTCACTCTGCCCATTCACTGAGGTCATCTGGGACCGGCCCCTTGGCTCTCGTGGCCCCCGTGGTCTCCTTACAGGAGACAGTCCCAGGACCAGAGAGCCAACATTTTCCTATGGTTGCTTAATGCCCTGACTTGCCAAGCATTCCCATTTCACAGGCAGACAACTGAGCTCAGCTGCATTCCGGATCCAGGGCAGGTGAGCCAACCAAGCAGCCGGCCCTCAAGTGCCACAGGGGGGGCCTCTGGGAAAGGCTCCGGGCGCAGCCGGGGGTGTGTGGCGGGGGCCTGCTCCCCGTGACGAGGGCAGGGCTGGGCGGGAATGGGTCCCGGAGCGCCTGCTGGCTGCCCAAAGCCACACGCTGGGCTGGGCTCACAGGCCCTGCTGAGCTGGCACGGCTGGGAGGGTGCTCAGACCGGCTGGAGCCGAAGCAGCAGCAGCAGCAGCAGCCGGGATGAGCCGGGATCTTGAGCCAGCCTCTCCTTCTGGCCTCGTGCTCACGAAAGCCCTGGGGGAGTTGGATCTGCTGGCTCTCCTCTCGGCTCCCGGGAGAGACTTCTTTGGCAGTGGAAGAAGCCGCCCCCGCCCAGCTCCTCTTTCCCTTCCCCAAAGTGCTTCCCTTCCGTGAGACTCTGGCAGCCACCTGAAGACTCTCTGGCCACGGCTGCTACCTGGGGCTGTTGTGCTGTTTGCCTGGCTCCCAGCCCTCCCGGGTCATGATCCGAGTTCCTGGCAAACAGAGGAAGGCAGAGCCCCGCGCGGCAGCCAAGGGAAGCGAGCTCCATTTACCCTGGCAAGACGGGGGCCGCTGTCCTTCGGCTCTTGCCTCGTCCTCCGCAGGCTGCCTAGCAGGAGGGGGAGGGGCGCTGGGAGTGTCTGCATCCAACCGTGCCTCTCCTGCTCCCACCCTCTTCTCTGGGGCTGCCTGGGTCCCTCCAGGGCTGCTAAGGGCAGCCTCTCTGGCTTCCTGCTGTTTGGTGATTTGGACCCGGGTTGGGACGTTGGCTTAGGACGGTCCCAGCTTGTGCGGGGAAGGCAGCCAGCAGAGAGACTCTGCCAAGCAAAGCAGGAGCGGAAGGAACCAGCCGCTTGCTGGACTGAAGCAAGGGAGGCCCTCCGGGGCTCCCCAGAGGCAGAGAACGAGCAGGATTGGGGGCACCCTCTTGCCTAGTAAGATGCCAAGATGTCCTCAGTGCAGGAGGCCACTCTGTCCTGGGCACCAGGGCCACGGCCGGGAGCAGCCGAGACCCAAAAGCAATCTTTGGGGGAGTCCCTCAGATCCAGATGTGCTTTGAGGTGGGGGGTCGCCACCCCCTGTGGCCAGCGTTTCTTGGTTCGGCCATAGCAGGCCCTGATGCCCTCTGAGGGGAGACCAGCACCTGGCACCTGCCATGGGAGGGTTATTATTATTATTATTATTTATTTGATTTATATCCCGCCTCTCTTCCCCCAATGGGCGGGTTGGTCCCATCCGTCCTGCACGGCCTGCCTGGAAGCGTGGCCTTACCTCCAGGGGAGGCACCTGGGACAGCAATAGATGCCTGAGGAAAAAACCCTGCCTGAACATTGGAGAGATCAAGACAATAACAAGTAAAGAATCTTGCGATTCTAGCCCCATTTCCCTGGAAACAGGCCCTCTGGATTCTAAGTCAAGAGTCCAAATTGCAGCGTCAGTGGTTAAAATCCCACATAGCCATGAAGTCCAGATAAACAGATTCCAGAAGAGTGATGCACACCGAGTTGCAACCAGGAAGGTTTGGGCTGCTTCCCTTTTTGCCTTAAAGCAACCACAGCCACCCACAGCTCCTCTGCAAAGTCAGGCCAGCAGAGGCCGAGGGCGCAAGGGATGCTGCCCGTGAGCGAGCGCTTTGCCCTCCCGATGGCTGCCCAGGGCTCCTCCCCTCTCAGCCCAAGGCCTTACGCGCTTGCAGCAGGCAAAAGACGGGGCTTCTTTGGTTGGCTGAAGGCTGCCTCTCCCACATCTGCACCTGCAGCTCTTTCGCTTGGTCCTCTCTGCTCGGGGTCTGGAAGGGGGCCGTGGAACAAGACTTGGCCCTTGGACAGCCCTCGGCTGGGTCTCTCAGGGCGAACGAGGAGAAAGGCTCACGAGGATTTCAACAAGAGTCAACCGGGGTCCCTGCACTGGTCCCTGGCTGCCGCTGCAGGATCCCTTCTGGGGACGGGTGGCCTCTCTTCAAGGAAACGGTCAGCGTTTGTGGGACCTCTCGCCCAACAGGGCTCAAACTGCAGGACAGGGTGGGCCAATGGTCAAGTGAGCATCTGGTGATGCCACGGGGTCAATGGAGGCAACAAAGAAAGCTTCACCCTTGTGGGGTGGAATGGTAACCAGCGTGACAGACACTCCCGGCATGGCACCACACACACCGGCATGCAGCCAGCCCTGGGCAGGTTCAGCTTTGGCGCCGGCTCAGCCCTCCCGCGTTTCATTGATGGGAAAGGAGCAGGCGAGCTGGGTGCCCTCTTGAAAGCAACTTCAGAATTCACCAGAATCGGCTTTGCCAGCCCCACCTCCCTTTCCAATAAGTCCTTCTCATCATTTCCATTTTTCCATCTCTCTCTTTAGGAATAATTTGGGTGTCTGAAAACCGTACAGCAGCCACGGCCTTTGCAGGAGACACATTCTGCTGAAAGAGGCCGTTTAAAAAGCTCCCTGGAGGGCAGAGCTCAGTTCTTCAAGTAACATGAAGTCTGAGAAGGGCTATTTCATGTCGAGGTGTTCTGGCAGGGTTTTATTCTTTAAACATCCCCACGTTTTAGAGGCAGCTTCTTCAGCTCTGGGTCCTTGAATGTGATTTGAAAAGCAGTTCAGAGCAGTGTGGATCTCTCTCTGTTGCTCATTAAAGCAGCCATTTCAGACTTGGGGGGAAAGAGGCGGCTGCTTTAAAGAGTCCCCAGGAGGCCTTAAGGGAGCAGCAGCATCTTTCACCAGCGCCCTTCTGGGATGCGGGAGCATTCACGGCGTGGGGCCCTCTCAGTGCCAAAGGCTGCATTCAAGAGCTGTGGACAGGGCCAGCCTTGCCCTGTTCTCTCGGTGCTGAGTTCAAGAGGGATGACATAATTCTAGCTGCTTTCTTGCATGGGCCTTCCAGCTGATTTAATGCCCCCCTCACCTTCCGCCTTCACTCTTTCCCTTTGGCCAAGGGCAGCTGCTCCCTGGTGCTAATTCCTGGGAAATTGCTGCTCGGTGTTGGCTTTCGCAGAAAGAGGCCGGTAAGCTCAGCGGGTCCCATTTTTGTACCCCTCGATGTTCACCCAAAGCAGCACCCAGAAGCAACAGCAGGGAGATCCGAGAGCAGCGAGTAGGAGGAAGGACCTTTGGGAGGTCTCCAGAGGAGTCACTGTCCGTTGCCTCCAGGATAACCAGACCGCAAACCTTCCCTTTGAGGGAGAAGCGCTCAGAGCAAAAGAAGCCCCACGTCAGTTGGGGGTCTTCTCAGCCCCAGTTCCCCTTCCGTGGCAGGCTTCAGTTCAGGCCTAGGGGCATCGGTGACCTTGAGCTGCAAAGAAAGGAAGAAAAAAGCTCGTTTTGCAGCTTCTTTTCTTACAGCCCACTCCCCCGTGCTGATTGTCCTTCCAGGCGTGGGTCTTCTGTCATCATTGGTTCTGAGGCCCTTGGGAATCGGGGGCGCAGACCCTGGCCCAGGGGCTGACACAGCAGGAAGGCCAATCCGTGCGCTCTGCGGTTGATGGCGTGCCTGGGTGGGCAGGCGCCTCTCCACCAGAAGTGGCTTAAGCCTCTTCTTGAACAAAAAACAGGAACAGCCGATCCCCCTTCCTGGGGCTGCTTTGTCAACTTCTCTCTGAGCGCCTCCAAATCTCCCTGGAGAAAAGCAGCCCGTTGTGAGTCACCCGGAGGAAGTGCGAAGATGCTCCAGGCCAGGAGGCTGCGGAAGCAGGCTGGCTGGGATGAAGACGAGGCAATTGGGGCATTTCCCTTCTGCTTCCCCACTTCTTCGGAAAGGAGCCGGTCACGGAGGCTGGCCTGCCTCTGCGGTCCCAGGGCCTCCTAGCACCAGCCCCACATCCAGGCCTCCATGGCCCTCCTCAGGCCTGGGTAGTGGGGGGGAATGAGGAAAGACCCTTTGGAATCAGCTCCCCCTGAGATTGGGGCCGTCCCCACCCTGTTGGTCTTCCGAAAAGCCACAAAGACCTGGTTGTGTTGGCAGGCCTGGAATTGACCACCTCTCCCTCTTGAATGTTGTTGACTGCTTGTATGAATATTTTAAATTGTATTCAATTTTTGTATTTTTAACGTGTTGTTAGCCGCCTCAAGTTCTCTTTGACCAGGGAAATGAGGCGGGGTATAAATCAAATAAATACATAAATAAATTTTCCTACCTGTTTCCGCAGAATCGATTCACCAACGGCCACCGGGCAGCATTTTGCCAGGGATCCTCGAAAGCCCGGCCCCTCCGTGCAGCAGAGATGATGGGCAGGTTGGTCACCCGTGGATGGTTAGCAAAGGCACGAATGTCAGTGCAGAACCTCCCTTTTAGAGTAAACAGTGATATTCTGGAGAAAGTGAAAGCAGATCATTTACTGGAACTCATTACCGAGAGAATCGTTGCAATTATCTGACTTTCGTGGCAAGAAATCTGAATGGCTTTGAGGGCTTGGAAGAAACAGGACCCTGGTGGATCCCTCTTGAGGAGCACCCCGAAGGCCGCACTTGGGCTGGATCGGCCAGAGATGGGCTGCGGATTAATTTGCTTTATTTTAGTTCCCAATTCTGGATCGTTGGCTTCCCCACCCCAATAACTTAGTCAGCCTTGAATGCCAATAAGAGCGGGGTGGGGGGATAAAGTGTCTCCCCTTTATTTTAAAAGTGCAAACAGCCCCATTTAGAAACAGTCTTCAAGGAGAAGCCCCCTTGGAGAGGGGCTCCGTGTTTGTGTAATTTAGCAAGAGCTGAATCTTTGTTGCTTCACCCTCATCCAAGAGCTTCAGCTGGTATTGATTAAATCTTGTTGATGCCCTCATGCGTGTTAGTCATTCTGCCTTCCCCTCTGAGGTCCAGAGAATGAAGAGGGCAGAGTAGGAAGAAAACCCACAAGCTGTCCCTGGATTCTGAGTAATCGGCAGGAGCTGCCCTTAAAAAGAGAGAAACACAGAGGAGGAAGATTCTCGAAGATCCCGGCGGTTGCTTCCTGGCTGGAGAAGCAGAAGCTGCAGCTGACAGGAGGCCAGTTCAGACCAAGGGGAGCCACCTGTGGTCTTCTCTGGAGGAGGAGGAGGAGGAGGAGGAGGCCACCCTTGACTGGACCGTCCAAGTCACCCCCGGAACGTCCCCTGGGCGTCTTGGGTCAGGGCAGGGGCTGTGCCCAGGAACAATGCTGGGCGCTGCAGAAGGTTCCCCGAGAAAGGAGCGCCTCTTGAGGGGTCCGGCGGGAGCCAGGGTCTCAGCGTCCTGTTTGTATCATGGTGACCAGAACTGGACACAGTATGTCTAGGGTGGCCTCACCAGTGGGGTGTAAGGCCGTGCAAACACTTCCCATGACCCTGATGCTATCCCTCGGTTGATGCAGGCCAGGATGGTGTTGGCTTTTGGGGCTGCTGCTGCACACGGCTGGGTCACGTTCCAGCGGTCGTCCACCAGGATGCCTAGGTCCCCCTCACCGTTCTTAGGGTTGAGCCGCAGCCGCCGCCTCCGTCCTGTCTAGGCCTTCGGTTTTTCCTGCCTGAGGGCACAGAGGGTGAGTTTCAACAAGGCCTCCGAACTTCCCTCTCACCCTTGAACTTTCTGCAGAAGGCAACTCAACCCTGTTCCCTTTCTGAATGATGGCAGGCATCAAGATGACACACCGGGGGGGGGGGGGCTCCAGCTCCAATTCAATCAATGGACGGAATCTGGCCAAGTTTCCACCTTCCAATCTCCTGCACCGGCCCTGGACGACTCCGGCTGTGTCTCCCCAGAAGCTCCCCTCCTCCCCGCTCCCTGGCTCCTGACTGTGCAGCCTCTGAATCCGGGCCTCTCTCTGGGAAAGCTTTGCACTGCCAAAACTCCCCAGGCCCACTGCTTCTCCAGGTTCCTTCCCAGCCAGGCAGGCGAAGACATCCTTTGTAGCAAGCGGGTGAGAACGTGAGACTCTCACCTAGAGGGAGGATGCTGCCCTATAAAGCTCTGCTTCCTCCCCTCCCCCCACCTCCCGCGTCTGCATGCTCTGCCTTGGCTCAGCCACGAGGCTGCGGAGCAGGAAGGGGCAGCGGCTCCCCCCTGTTTCTAGTGACGCCACCCCCATGCTGAGCCCACTGGTTGAACCGGGATCTCCCTCTCATCGTCGGAGGGATTGCAGGGATCGCCTCTGGCTGCCTGAAGAGGAGCCAGGGAGGGTCTGCCACCCCCACCCGTTTGGTCTCTGGCAGGGCGGGGGGCTGGGAGCCAGAGGGGGAGGGGCTGTTTGTGCCGTTGCTGATTAGCAGTTCTGATGGCGAGATACGGCCAGGCTGCTCGGCTGACAGGATGTCCTCTCTTCCCTTTTTTTAAACTGCTGTTGAAGAAAAGAAACACAGCAGCTGCCTTGCTCACTGGAACTGGAGCCTGACTTCTTGTAAATGGGCTCCATCATAACAAGATTGCTAACTCAACCTCTGGGGCCAACTTCAGCCAGAGATGTGAAGCAGCGGCTGAGACCTCCCTTAAGGCAGAGGTGGGGCAGCTGCCAGTTGCAAATTCGCGCTTCGCTCACCCCCCCCCCTCCCAATTTCCTTCCCTGCTGCTGGGCCTGCAAGACAGACAGCTGTACCTGTTGAATGCCACACACACACACGCAAGAAGGGCTTTAGACAGACGCACAGAAACCTCCGCAGAGCCAGAGAGGCTCTCCGGCTTTGCTGGCCCCACAACACAATTTTCACCCGTTTCAGAGGATGCTGCAGTCTGGCTGGTTGTGAAGCACTTCCTAG
>JANHGC010574776.1:0-12939 GCA_027560395.1 Boaedon fuliginosus | reverse complement strand
ATAGGCTTTTCTTTAGAAGCCATGTGTATCCTTCTTCTTTTTGGAATCCTGGAGCGCCTTTTACAAATATCTTCTCCCGGAGAGTGGCATGCAAGTATGCTGTTTGTACGTCGAACTGGAAGACTTCTTCTCCTAGAGCCGCAGCCGTGGTAAGTGCCGCTTTAACACTTTCTGCACGTACAGTGGGGGAGTAGGTTTCCAGATAATCTTCCCCGTATTTTTGGGCATACCCCTGTGCCACTAATCTGGCCTTGTAAAGGTATTTTCCATTTTCAAGGGGTTTGGCTTTGAAAACCCATCTGGTACCAATTGTCCTCTTTCCCTCAGGTACCTCTGCTGGGATGAAGACGTTGAGCTCTTTCAGGCTGTTCATTTCATTCTTCATGGCCGTTTTCCATTTGTTCTGTTCTTCATCAGGGAGTTCGAGCACATCCTTGTATGTTTTGGGCTCTATTACGGTTGCTCTTACTGTACCCACAAATTCTTCCACCATACGTTTAGGTGGTTTCCCCTTTGTGGATCTTTTGGACCTTCTCACCTCCTGCCATTCCCCTTCTTCTCCTTCTTTGGTAGATTCATCAGACGTCCCCTTTTCGGGGGAGGTCTCCTTTTTCCTTCTTTGGAGTTCTCCTCTGCCCCAAACCTTGGGCATTACTGGTCGTCGTGGAGAAGAAGGAGGCGTGAGTTCGCCTAGGCTGAGGTTCCCTTGATCATCTGGATCAGGTAAGTCTGTTTCTTTTCCCGTTGCATCATTTTCTGTTAGCTCCTCATCCATCTTGGGTGATTTTCCTGAGCTGGTCTCCTTGCCAAAGATTTTGGATGTGGGGTTGCTCTCTTCGGTGGAGGCATGTGCTAGTTCGTTTGCGTGGATTTTGGACCAATTGGAGCTTTCTTCAAAACTAGCTGATCTGGATATTACAACTCGGTTGCTAGAATCCACGAATTTGTATGCTTTAGATCCTGGAGCATAACCAATAAATTTCATCTTCCTGGAGGTTTTTCCCCCTTTTGTTCTTAGGTGTTTAGGAACATTGACCCATGCGCTACATCCAAAAATGCGCAGATGCTTAAGGTTGGGCTTTTGTCCATATACCATATAGTAAGGGGTACTGTCTATAGAACTGCTCCAGGTTCGATTAACAAGATAATTTGCACACAGGAGAGCATCACCCCAGTAACCATAACTTAAGCCAGAATCTGTTAACATGCATCTCATGGTGTTCTGTAGTACCCCGTTTCTTCTCTCCGCCAAACCATTCTGACTGGGTGTGGGGGGCTGACTTGAGGTGGCGGATGCCTCTTTCTTTCATCCATTGGGTGAAGGCCGCAGAAGTGAACTCAGTTCCTTGGTCACTTTGTATTTGTGCCACTTCCACTCGATGTTGTGTTTGTATATACTTGTAAAAATATTGAAAACTTCTAAATGCTTCTGGTTTGTGACGCATTAGGTACACGTGGCTAAAACGGGAGTGGTCGTCTATAATTGTTAAAAAATATCTTGACCCCCCAAATGTTGGCTTAAATGGGCCAACTACATCAAGGTGCACCAGCTGATAGGGGTGTTCTGCACGCCTGGTTGCTACCTTGGAAACCCCAGCTACTTTGGATTTGGCCTCCTTGCATACTGCACATTCTAAATATGTCTCACAGTTCTTCAGGTCAACCCCCCTGGCGTGATCTCCCATTTTTACTATAGCTTTAAAATTAGGGTGCCCCATTCTCCTGTGCAGGAGATGGGCGCAGTCCAAGTGTAGAGGCTTACCTAGAACATTATCCCTTTTTAGAATCCCTTTTGGTTTCTCACCCTTATCATTTTGAGTGGACACTTCATTTGCCCTCCTTTCCTGGATTATTTGGGGTTTAGGGATTATTTTTACTTTGCGTGTTTCACATTCCCTCTTTTTCTCTATCTCGATAGGCGTCTCAAGTTTATCAATTGTCTTATCTTTAGCTATTTTGGGGGTTTGTGTTTTGACCACCTCAGCATATTTCTTTGCCCCCCTTTTTTGGTTTTGGATAGCCACTGTTTTGGGTTTTGCTTCCAGTGGTTCTTTACTCACTGGTTTTGGGGATACTAGTTTGAAAGTTCTGGGCATGGGTGTAGGTTTTTCTGTAGCTTGTTCTTTGTTACCTATTAGTAAAGATAACCTGGGAGTGGGGATTGGTGCCCTCTTTCTTATCCGGGCGTAGAGTTCTTCTTTTCCTTCATTAACTTAGTTGGGATCCCCAGGTTCATCATTTTCGGGAACGTAATAGGGTAAACACTTAAGTTTGGCTATGTCTCCTATGTTTCTTCCATGCTTATAAATGGCACCCCCCCCCCCCATTTTCAAACAGGACTTGGTATGTAGATCCTTCGGTAAGTTTAAGAATACTTAACAAGTTGCTCTGTATAGAGGGGGCATGTAATACTCCGGGCACCTCCCCAATTCCCGGGATAATGACGGTACCTTCACCGGTTACTGTAGCTTTTTCCCCATTGGCTACTCTGACTGAGGACAAGCAAGGACGGAATTTTTTGAAAGTTTTATGCTTTGGGGCAATGTGGGAGGTCGCTCCTGAGTCCAGGAGCCAAAAATCTCTAACGTCGTATGTGCGAGACGTTCCATCGTTAAACGAGACGCCACATACAATGAACCCCTTTTCTTCTTCTGAGTCACTTACACTACTTTCCCTTTGTACATTCTTCTTCCTAGGTCCTTTCTATACGTTTTAGTCTTTTGGCGACATTCCCTCTTAAAATGGCCTATTTTCCCACATTTATAACAATTAGGTATTGTGTTTATTTTTTCACTGCTTCCTGACCTTTCCCTTGGATTTCTGACCTTTGACGTATCTCTGAAACGTCTTCTCTCTTTGCGTTTCCTGTCTTCCTCCAAGAGTCTCCCGGTCAGATACTCTACTGTCATTTCCTCACTAGGTACCTGTCTAATTCCTGTATAAAATCTTCCCATCTTTCCCCTAGAGAGCTGGTCATTACAGTCATTAAGTTTTCCATAGATATGTCCCTCCCCCTGTGTATTAACTCTTCCCTCATAACCCTCAGGTTAGCAAGGTGTTCTCCCATATTACCGCCTGGTGTCAACGTGGAATTATAGAATTCCCTTGACAGGCGGTTAGTGGTGGCTGTGTTCTTACTGTGGAACATTTTGTATAATAATTTCCATACTTGGCGTGCAGTTAAATAATCAGGGATGGAGGAATAGAGAGCTGAGTTGATACCACTTAAAATTGTTGTGAATGCACGCCTGTGCATAAAATCAACTTCAGGGGACCAGGGCAATTTTGGGGTGTGTTCTATAAAATTTAGGGTGTTTTCTCTTAAAAGTACTATCTGTAAATTTCTGCTCCATGCTAAAAGATTCCCTCCATCAGATTTCAATTTTTCAAAATCATTTGGTAAATTCCCAGCACTTAAATTATTTAGTTTCTTAATATCTAAATAATTATAGGAATAATTCATAGTAAAGGGTAAGGGAATCCGTAAACCTAGTATCAATTGGTCTTGCCTAGAGTCCAATCTGACTTGTAGTTCTCTCTTCTTCCGCAGGTGCCGCTCTTCGTCTGACGATTGAGCATGCGTGAAGTTCATTCTTTCGGAGGATTCAAGGGAACAGGATGTCTTCCTCCGGACTCTAATTTTGGGCCTGCTCTCGCTTGATGAGAGACACAGCATGAAGATCTTCAGTGAGTCCCTGGAAGCCCTGGATTCCTTTCGCAGCCCTCGGGGAGTGAAGACTTCGACTCCGGGGGACATGATCTTCGTCGCTGGAGCAGACCGGGTCGGAGCTCCCCTCGGAGCTCCCCGGTCTACTGTTATCTCTCCGCCGCCGTTCCAGCCTTCGCCACCGTTCAGGAGATCGTCGTCGTGGGACCGAGGATCACCGCTGCTTCCCTGGGTCTTCCCACTGGACATCGGAGTCCCAGGCTTGGGACTCCTTGAAGCCTTCAGGACACGGTAGGTACCTCGATGGCGGTGATGGGAAGGGTGGTGGGCCCGGTAGGCTTCTTTGTTGTTCAGAGTAGTGCTCCCGGGGCGGTGCCGATAGCTGCGCTTCGTCGTGGCTGCTGTCCCGCTGACCTGCTGGGGCACTAATAGCCATTTCTAGTATTCTTTGGGCCCACCGTATATCTGCCGCGGTAGGCGCGGTAGACGTTTGTCCTTTTTGTCCTGGGGTGGCTGCTTCTGCCACCCCTAGGTCCTGTAGGCTGGCTCTGCTTGCCGATCGGGGTGTTGGCATTGGGCATGGTAGGCTTCGTACTACCATGCTCGGTTCCATTTGATATTGATCAGCATGGTAGCCGCAGGGCGCCATGACGGTCGTAAGTCGAGGAGAGGGAGAGCGGTCGGCCATTTTTTCTCGACGGGAGAAATTTTGGCGGGAAAATTTGTCGTGAGGGGTGCCCACTTCGGATTCTGAGGAGATTGAGCGTTTTGGTAGGCCTTCTTTTTCAAGGGCTTTTTCGGTTCGCGCTCCCTTTTTCTCCTCTTCTTCCTCTTCTGACATTTTGGCTTCCAGGAGTGCTTTGAGGAGACTCTGGCGCTCCCGGACGCTCATGTTAGCTACTCTTTTGGCCACCGCTTCTGTCTCCTCGATTTGATCATCAGGATAATTCTCCCTTCTGTCTTCTTGAGTGCCCAGGGACGGTTCCGCTGCGTTTCGTGGCTGGTTCGCTCCCTGGTGGTCATCCATTCCTATTTGTTGGGCAGCTCTCCTTCTGATTTCTGCTCGGGTCACAATGGGAGAGGTGCGCTTCCAGATGTTTTCGTTAGATGACATCTGGTGGGATTAGGAAGGCTTAGTTCTCCAACCGTCCTCTAGCTACCAAATTGTCAGGTAAAATTTTGAGGTACGATGGTTCAGGAGATGCTCCCTTTTTATCCCAGAAAAAGGATTTCAAACAGCTCTTCTGTGAAATTCAGGTTTCATATTTATTTGAAACAAAATATCTTCACAAAGAGGAAAAATAGGAAACAAACTGATACTGTGAGGTAACTGTAACTGAAAGAGGGATTTGCTCCAGGCAAACCCTCCCTTAAGCTAATACATTGTACAGAAAGGAGAAAGAGTGACATAAGCTTGCCCCTTTTATACCCCTCGATAGCTCCTCCCACTGCACAATATCCATCTAGTGGAGAAATGATTAATTGCATAACTATACATACATATATGTAATGAAAAATTCTAACAGTTAGTAATATACGTAAAAGAGAACCTTAAACCAAAAAATATTTTTGCAGATGGGGAGGGGAGGGTATTAATGGTTGAGAGTTGGTTGGGTCAGAAGAAAAGTCTCCTGGTGGCCGTATATGCCCCAAACAACATCCAGAGGGAGTTCTATCAAATACTACATCAGAAAATCATAGTACTAGATTGCGAACATATTTGCTTGCTAGGGGACCTAAATGCTATTGTCAACCCAGAGAAAAATTATACTTTAAACAATAGATTGGTAGGGAAGAAGAAGAAAAATAGGAGAACCCTCTCCAAAACTTTTGAGAAATTAACACAGGAAGTTGGATTGCAAGATGTTTGGAGGGAGTTCAACCCTAAACTGAAACAATACATGTACTACTCGGCCAGACACAAGTCCTGGTTGAGGATTGACATGGTTTGGGCAACCCAAGAAATTAAAATGGGCATACAAAATATAGAAATAGAGGCTGGGCAGACCATAACCCCATTTTAGTAACATGGAAAGGGGGAAAAAGTAGGAGGATGGACCATGAGAATCGACATTTTGAGAGACAAAAAGTTTAAAAAATATTTGGAGGAAGAACTAAGCCATTTTTCTAGAGAGAACAAGGAAGAGGAAACATAAATACCAAATGTATGGGACATGGCTAAAGCATGTATAAACGGGCCAGAAAAAAAAAAGTGAGTCAGGGAGGAAATTCAAGATAAGGTAAAACTCTTAGGGACAGAAATGCAGGAGAATCCAGAAAATATAGTGATAAAAGGAGAAAGAGATATATTAATCCATAAACTAAAATTATTAGAACAGGAAGAATTGGCAAATAAAATGGTGGAACAACATTTTTTTGAATATGCTAATAAAACCGGGAAATGGTTAGCACATAGACTTAAAAAAGAAAGAGGAAAAAAGGCGGATTGAGCAAATAGGATGAGAAAGGAGGGTTTAGGCATGGGAATGAAGAAAGGAAAAATATTGTCCAGGATTATTATAAAAAATATATGAAAAAGAGGAAATTCTAGGAGAAGATATTAAGAGATATCTAAGGGAAACAGATTTGCCCCAAGTACCAGAGAAAATGAGGGAGAAATTAAATGAAGAAGTTACAAACAGAGAATTAAAAGAGGCCTTGAAAAAACAGAAAAACAATAAAACCCCAGGGACAGATGGACTACCAGTAGAAATTTATAAACACCTCTGAGAATTCATAGAACCATACCTACTAGAAATTTACAACCAGGCTTTTCTAGAATTTAAAACTCCTCAATCATAGTCAGAAGCCTACATTACTCTAATTCCTAAGGAAAATACTGACAACCAACAAATTAGGAACTATAAACCCATCTCACTCCTTAACGCCGATTATAAGATATATGCAGCAATTGTGGTGTAACTTCTAAAATTATATTTAAACGATTTCATACACCAGGATCATAATGGATTTCTTCCAAGAAGACAATTAAAAAATAATTTAAGGATGATAATTAATGTGCCAGATTTTTATGAACTACATCCAGATAAGCAGATGTCCTTAATGTTTCTGAATGCGCAGAATATGTTCGACAACATCAGCTGGGCATACATGATGGCACAATTAGAATACATGAAATTTGGAGGAAAATTAATAGGAGCAATAAGTAAAACTTACGCTAATCAGACAGCAAAAATTTTAATAAATGGAAAAATGATGGACAAATTTGAAATAAACAAGGGCACAAGACAGGGATGCCCATTATCCCCACTATTATTTATCTTGACGTAGAAGTAACCCAGAAATTCAAGGCCTTCAAATTAAAAAACAGCAAAATAAAAACAAGTCTTTGTGGATAACATAGCTTTTATTTTGGAAAATCCTTTGGACACCAGGCAGAAATTGTTGGAAAAAATAGAAAGATTTGGAGCAGTTGCAGGTCTTAAAATAAATAAAGAAAAAACTAAATTATCTGTCAAACATGACAGATAAACAGAAGACAAAAATAGAGGGGAAGCTGAATATGCAAATAGTCAAGAAAGTTAAGTACTTAGGGATTTGGATGACCTCTAGAACTGCATCAATTAGAGAAGATAGTTATAATAAACTGATACAGCAGATTAAGTTGGATTTGGACAAATGGAAATTTTTACAGCTATCTTTGAGAGACAGAATCGAGGCAATTAAAATGAATTTGCTCCCAAAACTCTTATTTCTTTTTCAAAACATTCCATTGCAAATACCTAAAAACTATTTCAAAGAATTAGATAAATTGATGAATATATTTATATAGTTAGGAAAAAAAACAAGAATTAAGTTTAAGATGCTGTAAGAAGCATGTAGGGTTTTAAAAGTTGTTACTAGCACCTTGAATTGCACCTGGAAGACCACTGGGAGCCAGTGCAACTCACGGAGGACAGGAGTTATATGGGTGTGCCAAGGCACACCCATGATGATTCACACGGCCGCATTCTGGACCAGTTGAATTCTCCAAGTGCTCTTCAAGGGTAACCCCATGTAGAGTGCATTACAGTAATCCAAATGAGAGGTGACGAGGGCGTGAGCGACTGTGAGAAGAGCCCCCCGGTCCAGGAAGGGGCACAACTGGTGCAACAGGCGAACCTGTGCATAAGCCCTCTTGGCCACAGCTACTCCCCAACCAGTGACTGAGCCAGCATATCACCCCCAAACAATCTGGGTCCTCATAATTTATATATATAAAAGAGAGGTGTGGGTTTGTATGTGCTGTATACAAACCTACATCCCTGCACCAAATTTGACACATACCTTTGTTAGACTTGTGAAATCTTCACTGGGTGGTCCCCAAATTCTTTTCTCCTTATTTTGCCTCAAAAAGGGGGCAAATGGGACCCCCCCAAAAATGGACAAAACCGGAGCAAAAAACACAACTGTGCATGCCTCTCACCTCTGCTGTGTGCGCACCCTTCTCCTCACGCCCATCCCCTGCTCTCCCTGGCGGCTCCGCACTTGCCTGTAGCACTGCCATGACTGCAGGGGGGAGGGGTGCAGCCCCATCCTTCAGGACTCTGAGTGGCAGCAGTGCCTTTCCGAGTGGGGCCTTACATTGAACAGGTGACTGACACTGAAGTTGCCACAAAGCAGCAAGCAATTTGGCCACCAATCACCTGTTCAACAGAAATAATCACGCTGCTCCATATTACCACTGAATATGTGATTAGTTTGTCTCTGCTGATTTGTTCAGCACGTTGTCAGATCGAATCCCACCAGGCTCAGGGTTAACTCAGCCTTCCATCCTTTATAAGGTCAGTGAAATGAGGACCCAGATTGTTTGGGGGCAATAAGCTGACTCTGTAACTGCTTGGGGAGTGTTGTAAAGCTCTGATAAGCAGTATATATAATTTGAGTGCTATTGCTAACCATGTTGTAAGCCACCCGGAGTCCTTCGGGAATTGGGCAGCATAAAAATGTAATAAATAAATGAATAAATGAATAAATGAATAAATGAATAAATAAATAAATAAATAAATAAATAAATAAATAAATAACATGTGATTGATAGTCAAATCGCTTGCTGCTTTTTGCCAACTTTGCAATTATTTACATTGAACAGGTGATTGGCGCTGAAGCCGCCACAAAGCAGCAAGCAATTTGACTGTCAATCACCTGTTCAACACTGTGTGACTCCTAGCCAGCCAGCCACCCGCAGCCCAACCAGCTATGTAAGCTGGCCTAGCTAGCTGCCCCAATGCTCCCCCCCTTCCCATGCTATCCGGCCACCTCCCACGAGTGCCTGCACTCAACCGAGGCCTTTCTGCCATCTCCCCTCACCCTTACACTCATGGGCCAGGGCAGAGAAACAAGCCCTCCCCACAGCCAACCCAGTTCCTTGCCTTTCTCCTGCAAAGAAGGATTTCCAGAAGCATAATTCTTTCCCATGCCTCTTGCATAAAGAAGCGTGGAAAAATCCTGCTTCAGGCACTGTCTCTTTGCAAGAGAAACAGCCCTCCCCGCCCTCAGGTTCCTTGCCTTCCTCCTGCAAAAAAGCATTTCCACACGCAGAATTCTTTCTCTCTTCCTACTGTCCCTGAATTACAGCTTCTAATTGCAGACTTCCTCACAACCCTGCTTCGAGCAACTCCTGAAACTGCTTCCTTCGCCTGATTTTTGGTAATTTTTTTTATTTTGAAATTTGTGGCTGTGATTCTTTTCTGTGCTTTTGTTTAAATGGTGTGTGTTGTTAACTTTTGTAAGTTTGTGAGTATGCTTTGCTTATGCTGCTGCTGTTTATATTTTGGAATTGATCTGTGGCTGTGATTGAAACTTTCCTGTGCTTCTGTGCTTTTTCATATTTGTGTCCGTGTGTGTGTTGTTGTGTAAGTTTGCTTTGCTTATGCTGCTGTTATTTATATTTTGAAATTGATCTGTGGCTGTGGCTATGACTGAGATGTTGTGTAAAACATGCCTGCCCTGCCCTTGATGATTTTTATTTCTGAAAGCCATGCCCACCCAGTCAGATGATGACCAAGCCATGCCCACCAAGACACGCCCATAGAACTGGTAGTAACAAAAATTGAATCCCACCACTGAGTGCACCCATATTGCCATGAACCACCTTCACAGAACCACCACCAAAAAAACCTGTAGTCCAAGGTATTCAACCTGCCCACACAACTCCCATTCTTTTTTTAAAAAATAGATTTTATTGATTTTCTTTTTTCAAACATTAAAAATACATCTAATTTTCCCTTCAATGCATTCTGAGTTATATTCTTCTATCTTCAAAATCAACTCTGTTCCCTTGTTTACATCTGTTACCTCCATTTCTTCTTTAAAAACCACTTATACAAAGAGAACAAGATATTGTTATTCACTCATAAGCCCACATTTTACATATAAAAAACAATAATATTTCATCTAAATAATTTGCCCCTATACTCCTTAATTTATCTATAGTCAATCAGGACTAAGTTATTTATTATCAATTATCTCCTTTAACTTTTACACTATATTTATCTATGTTATTCCATTCATATCATCATTATTAAAATCTAATGTTTAAAAATATTCTTTATAGTTAATTCTGTTAATTCTATCTTTCAAAAAGAAGTAAAAAAACAAGACAATTTTTAACATCTTTTACATTTAAAATATTAATATAGGTCATCAGTTTAAGAACGTGCTCTTTATATTTCATAAACATTAACTATTTAGTATATAAAAACTATCATAGTACCTATCCTCAATTAGTAATAAATTGCATCTTATTTTAACCTTCATCCCTCCTTTTCATTTTCTGGAAGTCCATTCCCTTTTTGTTTCCCCCCTGCCTGTTGGTTTCTCCCGAGTCTTGTTCCTTCCTGTTACCTGTTATCATTATTATTATTATTATTATTATTATTATTATTATTATTATTATTAGTAGTAGTAGTAGTAGTAGTAGTAGTAGTAGTAGTAGTAGTAGTAGTAGTATTGTTGATGTTGTTGTATCTTTGCTCCTTTATTGCCTGCCTACCAGGGTTTTTTTGTCCAAATCGATAGTCTTTTTGTAGTTGCCTCTACGTTGTCATCTCAGGTAATTTAGCCTCTTTATTATTTGACAAAAAATATGTACGTATGTCTCCTGTTGTTTTTTGCTTCGTCGCCACCATTTTCTCCTCTGTGCAGCCCTCTGCTTTCCGCTCCTCCTCTGTCACACTCTCCACCTCCTCCACCTCCTCCTGTATGTCTGGTCATTCCTCCAATCCTATCTGCATTTTCATTTTATCTACTTTTTGAAGCATTTTACCCAAAATTTCTTTAAATTCAATTCCTAAGTTCATAATATCTTCCATTTTCTTGGTAATTGATGCAACGTCCTTCCATATCTCGGCAAGCTCCTCCCACAGCTCCATTTCCCCCCCAAGAAGAAACAAAAATCAAGTTTAGAAAGTCCAATATCTTTTTCTCCAGTCCATTCTGAACAGAGCCACCAGGGGTTTCCCTCCAAAGTCGAGAAGGCCAAAAAGGGTAGGTCTCCCCGTTTCATCCGGTTGCCTCCCTCAGATTTTGCTGCTTCTTCACTCTTGCAACACAATATTTAAATTATTATTAGGGGGTGGGGCCATGATCTCAGTGAGACAGGATGTGGTTTGCATAGGGCTCCATGCAAACCCTCTGATATTCCCCCTCGCAGGGGGTCCGGAGGGACCTAATCCAGTTCAGTCGCAGCCGGAGAATAAGAAGCACCAGAGGGGCCTGTGGGGGAAGTGCCACCCCCCCAGCTGGGCCCCTGCCAAAGCTTCATACCTGCGAGGGGGGAAAAGTGGCATTGCGCTGCTCAAAACCGCAATGGCTGCCAAAGGCGAGTGAGCAAACAGAAGGGATCAACATCTTGATTTTGGGTGAGAAGAGAACCAATTAAAATTTTTAAACCTGGACTATGGACTTGGGGAGCTGTTTTTATTAAGATTAAAGTAAAAAGAAACTACGCCAAATTAAAGAGAGGAGAAAATGGCCAGGGAAATGTGGCAATACACCCCCCTGTGGAATTATTACTAAAATAAACAACAATAATAAAAATTAAAAGGAAATTGTACCTTTCGACTGCAAATGAAATGCCATATTCTGATATTGATTTTTCTGCAAAATAATTAAAATATCATTAACTTCCGGAATGAAAATCATATTTTCCTTTGCAATTATAATGTGAATTAGACTGTAGGTGTTTTAGCAGATTTGACAATAGGAAATATTTCTATTTCCATCTCTGTTCAATCTCTTTTTATTCTATAAAAAAAATTGATAGTACAGGAATAAGATATGGATGCCATTTTCTATTTGAAGTTCAAGATGCCTCTCCTTTTATTTCTGCACTAACACTGATACAAATAAACCCCAGCTTTGTTTCTAATATTTCATCCAGATGTTTAACATATTCTTTAACCTGATATTTTAACTATATTGACAAGGAATTAAGCTTTAAAATAAATCAATCTGAATCCAGATTAAGGCACAGGAATTTAATCAGTGTTCTCTGATTTTATACCACAAGAGTAGATTTTGTTCCAAGAAACAATCAACTGAGCCCATCATTAGACCAACTTTTATAAGGGTTGAATACAAACTTAAGACTTGTTTTAAAAATAGATATGGATATCAGCAAAAGAGAGAAATATTAAGCAAACTAAAAAAAGTTCATTTATAAAAGGTACCTACCTATGCCAGTAATCCTGGAAATAAGATTATGAGTAGGTCAGAGCAATTTACCAAAAATTAGGCAACCAGTGAAGGAAGGTAGGAGAGGCTGAAAGGCAGGCTGGGTGGGGAAAGCAGGAGGATAGGAGTCCGTGGGGTGGGGAAGCACAGGCAGGCAGTTTAGAGCTCAGGCAGCAGAAATTTAGGGCAGCACATGGGAAGCAGCTCAGGGAAGGAAGAAAGCAGAGAGAGAAATGGGCGCAGGGGGAAGGCAAGGCACTCACGGGCTGCAGAAAGGAGACAGAAAAGTGTGGGAAACTCTCATGCACACGGGAAGAAAGCAGAGAGAGAAATGGGGGGAGGCAAGGCTCTCATGGGCTGCAGAAAGGAGACAGAGAAATGGGGGAAATGCGCACTCATCTCTGTTTCCTTCCAATCCAGCCATTGCCTTGCCTCTTTTTCGCCATGACACTGGCTGGGACAAGTGGGAAGCACCCGGATGGAGCCTGGAGGCTTCTCTCTTACTCCGGCAAAGAGGCTGCATTTCTGTGGCTTTTGATGGCATGAAGGGCCTGTGGCAGCCTCCTCTTTGCCAGACAGCACAGCAGGGAGGGGGG
>JANHGC010572205.1:0-12953 GCA_027560395.1 Boaedon fuliginosus | reverse complement strand
GTTGGTTTTGTGGAAGGACAGACTGACGGTTAGTTGGATGGATGGATGGATGGATGGATGGATGGATGGATGGAAAGATGAATTTATGCATGGATCAATGGATAGATAGATGGAAAGATAAATGTATGGATGGATGATATATGGACAGATGGATCTATGGATGGACAGACAGAGGGGTAGATGGATGGATGGATGGATGGATGGAAAGATGAATGTATGCATGGATCAATGGATAGATAGATGGAAAGATAGGTGGATGGATGGATGGATGATATATGGACAGATGGATCTATGGACAGATGGACAGACGGGTCGATGGATGGATGGAAATATGAATTTATGCATGGATCAATGGATGGATAGATGGAAAGATAAACAGATGGATGGATGGATGGAAATATGAATTTATTCATGGATCAATGGATAGATGGAAAGATGGATGGTTGGATGGATGGATGATATATGGATGGATGGATCTATATACAGATGGGTGGATGGCTAGATGGACAGATGGATCTATGGATAGATGGATGGATGGATGGAAAGATGAATGTATGCAAGGATCAATCGATGGATGGATAAATGGATGGATAGATGGATGGATGGATGGATGGAGGGATGGAGGGATGGATCTATATTTCATTTCATTTCATTTATTGGATTTATACCCCGCCTCTCTTCACCTATAGATTGACGGATGGGTAGATAGATGGTTGGATAGATGGATAGTATATGGGCAGATGTTTGGATGGATGGATGGATGGAAAGATGAATTTATGCACGGATCAATGGAGAGATAGATAGAAAGATAAATGGATGGTTGTGTAAAATGATTGCTTGCGTAAATATTTTAAATTGTATTGAATTGTTTTATATTTTAACTGCTGTTAGCCGCCTCGAGTTCCCTTTGACCGGGGAAATGAGGCGGGTATAAATCAATCAATCAAACAAACAAACAAACAAACAAATAAATAAATAACCATGTACCTATATTTCTGAGTAGATATACATTAAATGTTTGAAATAAAATAGCAGAATAAAATATATCACTTAGTAATACCCACACACATTTAGACACACAAGCTAAAACATAGTAGACAAAATTAAGAGACATGACAAATTTTTAGTTAACGCAATCAGATTTTAAGTAAAATTTTAGTACAGATTCATGTAGATATGGTATGTGTAGTGGTTCATTTTTATCGTTTCATATTTCACTGCACTGACATAACATAGAAAATACATAGGTTTTAATTTCTCAGTGGAATACAAACAGATTTAAATCTTTCTCAGCATACTCCTGTTCCATTTACAAAACTATATATGTACAGTTTAATTATAATGTCAAATAGAGGGAAATTAATTCATTTTCCCAGTGGTGTATAATAGGAAGGCTGACAGTGGTTCAAATTTAGCAGTGCAGGCTGTGAACTTTATTTTTTTACCAACATATTTCTTTTGCCAACATATTTTAGAAGTCAGTCAAGGAACATAGAGAGCAATATCCTAAATTTACAGGTCCCTTTTATGGAGTCAGAACTACCATATACAGTTTCAATCAATTAAAATCCAAATAGTTTTTCAGGAATACCTAAACATAAATGCACTCTTTACTGACACATCTCATTTCACATTAATGTTCATTTCCGTTTTTCATTTTGCAGGCCAGCTCTGTCTTCCTCAGCTCTGGACCTCTTTGGTTTTCATAAGGAAAATTATGTGGCGCCCTGATTGTTGTCCAAAGTTGTGCTGAAACTTTGGCTTTTCTACACCAATCTCTCCAAACTTAATTCTAATGAGACTCTACAGTTTGAAAGCATCAGTTCATCATTTCTTCATTATTTCCTTCCTCCTATTTTCTCATGAATCAAAATGTCTGATCTGGGATCATCAGTTGCTTATTTCATACTTTCCTAATCTCTCTTCCCAGCTTCCTGCCCATTCTCACAGCTAGACAAATGCATTACATAAAAAGTGTCATAGAACTTTTTTTTTTTCTTGACAGCTGTACTGTGCACTTTTTGTAGTTGTGGCTGTTGTTGAAGGCTGAATTGCTGCAGAAATAATGATGAATAGACTTAGAGCAAGCAAGAGAAAGAGGCAAAACTAAAAGCGATTGAAATTATCCCTTTCATTTTAGTCATCTTTTTTTCTCTCTCTCATTTCTTACACCAATATTTTGGGAATTGTGGCCTTAGAGCAAAGCTCGGTCCCCAAAAACTTCAAGAAAATAATAGGGGGAAAAAGTCATGCAGAATAAAAGGTAGCCAGGAGAAAGAAAGAAAAAAGCAATTTAAAAACAAAGATTTATGTTGGATTGTAAACTAGGGACCATCTCTACTGAACATGTAGGGCAAGTGCTATGACTATTATTGTTAGTAAGAATGATAACTACTATAAAAAGAATCTGCAGCATCAAGAAATGAAGGGAAATGCAAGAAGAGATTATTTTTATTTTGTTTTAAAGTTGTTTGTTTGTATGAGTGTAGGTGTGCTTTCTTGACCTTTGTCTGCCTCTGGTGTCAGTGTAAAAAGATACCAATATTGAGATGTTTTGTTTGGCAAGAGCACTGAAAAACCTATCTTTATAGGATTTAAAGACCAAATGTGTTCTAGACGGTCAGGGAAGAGAAGGGGAAAAATTGTATGTAGAGCCATTGACACTGAAAGAGTCACATCTGATATTCTAATGCTGTTAGTATGCAAAGGTACCTGTCAGACCTGCCTCAACTTGAATCTCTAAGTAAGTACAATCCTTAACTCCACTTATTGAGAAAAGTATAGTTTACTAGAAGTCAAGGGGATTATAGTCATGCACAGTCAGAACTGGGAATTATGCACCCAAATCCCCCCAAATCCAACTTTTCTCTCCCTTGGTTGCCTCCCATCACTAAGCCCCGATGCCCAATCAAATTTAAACAAGATGTTTTCAGAACCATCAATTCGAGCGTAGGTTTGGTATGGAGCTGCTTTCTGTTCCCAGCCAGTTGTCCTTGAAGCCCATCTCAGAGAGATATGGTGAAATTTTATTTCCCCATGAAACATCCCTGCTCAGTTGTGAAGTACAAGTGTGAGGTGGCAGCTGACAGTATGCAGTTGGGAACAGTTTACGCTTGAGTCTGGTGCTTTATGGCATGATTTCCTATTCAGTAATTAAAATGAAGGCCAAAAATAACTAGCCAAATTTTAAAAGCATAATAAGGTAGGATAAGGATACGGGTGTTAAGAAATGAGTCAGCTGGTCCATTATCCAATGGGAGAAAAAAAAATAAGTTTAGTTCCTTTAGTCAACCTTCCATACCAAACAGCATTGGAAGAAATAAAAGCTCTTTCAGACAATCAAAATCTTGGGAGAAAAATTGCTGAAAATAAGATTCTAAAAGAAATGCTATACATGTTTCAAACCGAAATTAATTTTCCTCCCAATAATTTTCCAAAATATGCATCCATATTATTTGAGGGCCAGTAATATTTCATTTCAAGGTCAACTCTCTATAGAGAACATATAACTGCAGGTGACATAGGATTTTTTTTAAAATTCAGAGTGGTCCTTTAAACATTGCCAGTACAGGTTTTTCCAAAACTGATGATTTAAGATGCATTGTCTCTAATTAGACTGATCAACAATATGTACTTAATTTGATGTCTGATAAGATGATATTTGATAAATAATTTGCATTGGTGATTAACTAATGACTACTGGCTGATAATTAGAACTGAAACTGATGAGCAGATCAAGGCATGGGAAGTAGGATAAGAATGCAGTTCCCATAAGCCAGGAGCATACAGGTCTTTTGATAGCTTGCATTCAACATTTTAAGATTTCTTTTCCCAAGTGAGTGCTTTAATGTAAGGATTACAGATGCTACCGAAAGTGACAACGTTGATATGTTTTGCTTTTCCCTTGCTTGGAAGGAATTTGCCTTTACCTTCTTTTCTTTTTAATGTGTTAACATACTACCTTTCTTTGTTTTCTGCCTGGAATTGACATTGGCTGTGGAGAAAAAAAAAATTCCAAATGCGACATCTATAATATTTCACTGTGACTTATTCTCTTTTCCGTAGACATGTTCAGACTTGTTGAAGCTGAGAAAGATGGTGTTGAAGTAGCATCTGTTGTTAAGAAATTCTTTTAAAGTCACTTTTTAATTTAACTTAACTTTAACTGACTTTTTACTATTATTCCATTTTTATTTTAAGTTAATTTGATTTTCTCTTCTGCACTGTTACTACAGTATTTTGCTAGAGATCTGAATATTATCATTTCTACCACGGGGAAAAAGAAGAACAGCATTTGCATTTTGTTTCTCAGTTATCACTCCAAACAAACAAAGTTGGGTTATCTAAAAAATCAAACGGCTACTTGTCAAACTCTTCCAGATAGCCTGTCTAATAGATATAAGCACCTGAAATGGAATCTGCAAGCAAAGATTTATTTACAAAATTGATTTGCCCTCCATCTTGCATCCAACGATTCTGGGAGGCTAACAAAGATAGAGAGTTCTGACTTCCAGTTTGACTTCCGGCTCCGCGGTTTCGCCCCAGGCCTGCTGGTCCGAGGGCCTAAGTCTCCCTGGAGGGCAGGCAAGGAGAGTTGAGGGGATATGCACATCTGCTCCCCACTCTCCGTAAACCCCGCAGCCGAGGACCAACCAGGACAGCGCCGAAAATGGCGACCATCTAGCTGGGACCATCACGGAAAAAGAGAGAGCGGGAGAGAAGATGGATCCAGGCAGAAACCAATCTGGGTGAGGCAAGACTTAAAAGTGCTGAAAATGCCAAGATAAAAATCCATTGATACACATTGCGAGGAGTAAGCTAGCAGTGAGCTCAAAGAGAGGCAACCCATGATAAAGGAGAAGTTACTGTTCCATCTTTCTTCATCACTAAGTCACAGTCCTGCTTTGTTAGATTTCCTGCTGACTGCACTTGCTCCGTTGACATTCCTTTCTGCCACATCATCTCTACTGTAGCATTTCCATTTCAGTTTTTCTTTAAAATACTTGGGATTCCACTTTCAATTTTTTTCCTTTTATTCAATTGACTCAGTCTTAAATGCCCATTTTGCCATTTGGGTCACCCTCAGAACGCTGCACTGAAACTTTGATCTGCCACGCTGACTCATCTCGTAGGTTAGTCTCCATTGTTGTCTCTGTGCCTTCAGCTAAGTTTTGACCTCCATTACTCTCTGTTTCCGTGCTATTTGCTTTCTCCTCCCAAGATATCTCTGATTCGCGTTTTGCCAATTCCATCAGACTCTGCAGCACATTCCGCATTCTATCGTAAGCTTCATCAAATTTTGTTGCCATTTTCCACAAATTATTATTGATTGTATTTAAAAGTGCAGTCTCTGTCTTTCTGTTTCTTTTTGTTACATGAGAGATGCTCCGCCCTCTTAATCAGCCAGCTATGCTCTCCCTTTGTTTCAAGAAGTTATCTCACCAGTCATCCACCACTAACAAATCCTGGAGCCACTTTTAGGTTTATAACATCCATGGGGTATATAAAGAGATAAGAGTTTCTCACCCGCTACAAGCTCCGTTCATTTCTCACTGCCATTCACCTCCCTCCTGCACGTATCTTATGCCCAGATTGGCATTGGCTTATTGATGGCCATTGCCACCGCTGGTTCATCCGTCATTGGCTGCAGGGATATCTAACTAGGGAGAAGAGATGCAGCTCCTCTCGACCTGTCAGAACATTCCCTCTCGCTTCGCCTCCTCTACGGGGAACTTAGGTTCCTCGTGAAGCCCTCGGGCGGGGAAGCCTAGGTGCGAATCCACAGAGGTAGTGGACTCGGTAACCAGCTCCGCCAATGACCAAATGGGAAGTTTTTCAGTATTACCAATTCTTGAGTTTCTAATAACAGTTAAGAACAAAGTTGACACTCTAAAAACAATATCTTATTAAGTTTAAATGCAGTCATCAAATGAGGGGTCCTTTGGTGCTTTCTGAGTTTGGTTGTTTTCTTGCAGACATTTCATTACCCAAAGTAGGTAACATCAGCAGCACTGCAACAAAACAACCAAGCTCTGAGAGCACCATGGATCCCTCATTTCAACCCTGACCTACAAATATTCTCCTTTATTGGTACAGTCATCAAGCTACTATTCAACTCAAAAGCAGATAATAATGGTAGAAAGGTGGATCCTATTTTGGAAAAAAAAAAACCCAAAGAGGAATAAATTTAGGAGATCTAAATCTCAATTTGAAACAAGCACCACCCCCTCAGGAAAATTGGATGAAAGGCAATTAAATTATAAGTGTTACTTGCTGCCAAATCAGATCACTCTGTAAATCCAAAATAACAGAGTAAATAGAAGAATATGGGATTCACAAGTGTAGCCATTCTCTTTCATAGTGAGCTCCTATACTGTGGAAGGCAGTTGATTAATTTTGAAGAAGATTGAATGGCTCCCATCCAAGAGAGATTCCAAACAAATCCTCCTAGCAGTCAAACACCCTACTATCACCAGCGTGTTATCCTCAATAAAGTCTTTTTGGGTGAGCCTGAGATCTTCCCACAGTGTTTTGTATTGAGGGAGTTCGCTCATTAATAAGTCATCTTGACAATAAGAGTGCTTATACTTCAAAGTTTAATTGTAGCAACACAAGAGTAGGTAACTTCAAGGACATTCTATTACCTTAGTTCTTGAAAACAGACAGCCTGAATAAACAACCTGTACCACTCACAGCAAGTCAGTTTTCTGAACAAACTTTAGAGAGAAACTTGATTAACCTTTCAGTACCTTAGCAAATACTGCACAAGTAGATATTATTAAAAGGCTGGATGATCTGAGGGAATTGTTAGCAATAATGGGTACCACTGCTAAACCTTTAATAGAACTGGTCACCCCAACTGTCCAAGGAAAGAGTTACCTATCTTGAGAAACCATCTTTTGGTTCACCTCCTCTTTTAACATGGGATATAGACATGGAGAACAACCACAAGGAGTACTCAGGTGTTATTTCTACCAAAGTCCACCTACTTCCTGATAGAATATGGAAAATGTAAAAACTGGAAACAAAATTCAGGCTGATTGACAAGAGGAAGCAAGATGCAGCCCAAGTCTTTGTCAGTTACCAACAGAGGACTGAGTTACAAGGAGGTCATCCTTAGCTCAATGCATCTAAAAATTGACACAAGCTCCAAATCACCTGTTAGGGAAACAGTCCACAAAGCAGTATAAAATGGGTTCTGGGAGAAAATTATAATTGCCTGAGGTTAAGACATTCCTTCTGGATGTTGATGCTATTCTGAGCTGCCACCTGGCAAAAGAACCCAACACAATTTGCTGCTCACCTCACAACCTGTGGGAGCTCATACAACAAGTCAGGGGCAAAGGTAGATGGAATTTCAAATTTCAAACTCGTGCATCTTTTCTCCCATCAATAATTATATTGGAATTTTATCCTGCTGCTTATATAAGTTTTAAACTTACATAAAACTTATTTTACTGCAGGTTTGAGGAAAATTACCCAGCATAATAAAACTTGTCCTTCTGAAACTTCTTAATGTCTAAAAATAATAATAAATCAATGTGTAGGCCATTTATAATAAAACTGATGAAGAGAGGAGATAGGCCAATCCAGTGTCCCTATGAAAGGCTTCAATCACAGTTGGGATTAAACTGTCCCCTCTGGAGAGCACTACTTTACTTTCCCATCATGGTTAAATCTGGAGGGAGTCTTCTGGGGTGTCCCAAGTCCTCGTCCTCCTCGTCCTCGTCCTCCTCCTCGTCCTCCTCCTCGTCCTCCTCCTCCTCCTCCTCTTCCTCCTCCTCCTCCTCCTTTTGTTCTCAACTACTACTTGTTCTTTCAAGTATTTTAATCCAGATTTTGTATTTAAATACTTTCAACATTAACAACATCAATACACTTAGACTTATATACCATTTCATAGTGCTCTATAGCCCTCTCTTAGCAGTTTAGAGTCAGTATATTGCCCCCAACAATCCGGATCCTTATTGTTGTGGCTCCACAGAGTGCTGCTGAGCTGTCAGAAGATTCTGGCTCCAAGGGAGATGTGGAGTTAGAATCGGAGGGAAGAGAGATGTTGGCTGTTGACACTATGCCAGATGCTGGCCCCTCCACGAGTTATCAACAGCTGATGGTGTCTAATAGCAGTGGGGAGGAGACTCTGAGTGATTCCAGAACTTGGAGGCTGTTCAGAAGACAGCAGCAACGTAAGAAGGGAAGAGGTCAAGCTACAGCTGACCGTAATTGACCACACCCTATAGGAGTTAAAAGGGGTTTGGTTGAGAATAGTTCCCTGCAGAGAACAACTGAGAAGTTTGGAGAGAGTCTAGTACTGGGTTCCTATTACGGTTTATTCTGGGTCGTAGCCTTCCTGTTCAAGTGTCAGCTCTGCAATCTACCTCATCGTGAGTCTTGAACTGTGACTTAATTTACCGGGAGTGTTTATTCTTCTTTTAATCACTTGGCATTTTGCCCGGAATACTGTGCAGACTTGCCAGGGCTTCTGGCAAGTTGCAATATTTTTCTGCAGAACGGACTTTTGCAGTTTTTGCTCAGTAAAAGAAGTTGTGCTTTTAAAAGCTGATCCGTGTGTTTGGGGCATGGGACAAAACACTTATTTTACCTCCTTTCAGAAGTATGGAAGGCTGAGTCAACTTTGAGCTCCATCAAGATCGACCTCCAGACTGTGGGCAGAGTTTACCTGCAATACTGCCCTTTAACCACTGTGCCACCAGGGTTCCCTTTACAACTGATACATTTTTCTGGAATGGTATAAGGCTTGCCTTGTGCAGGGGGTTGGATTAGAAGACCTCAAAGATCCCTTCTGTGATTCTATAAGTTCAGAGTTTAGTAAAATGATATAAAAAATAAATTGGTATTGAAAGCCTTTTAAAAGTTGCAGACAATAGCTTAGGAAAGTGCATCCAGCTTTGAACATGTGCCACTATTTTAGCTTCAATGTTAATTTCGAGATTGTATAATATGGAGAAAATCCATTATATTTGAAACATATTCCATTTTTTCCAGCTCTTTTTCTCCCTGGTAGAATGGGCAATTTAATGAGCAATTTTATAGCTGGCGACGGAATTAAAGTAAGAGACCAATAAAGGGAAATGGATTAGGAAATACAGAGTTAATTCTCATGTTCAACTTTTCTATTTTTTCTAGAAAGTAGACAAATAGGCATTTTCTTTGTAGGTTCAGCTTCTGTGATTTTACTGTATAACATATGACTCTCGGAGTCCTCCAACCTTTAAGAATGTAACAAACTTATTTGGTTCTTCTCTTGATTTTAAAAAAGAATATTTGTCAGCAACACTGCAGCTTATAGAACATGGACAGTGGATTGTCTTTAGCTTGGCAATTATTATATATACCCTTACAGCTCATCAATTCATGATGAAAGAAATTTAGATCAAATCTTATATAAAGATTTAAATCCTTGTGAGAAGTAAAATATTGCAGGCAAAGCATGTATTTCATGCTCCATAAATCATAGAGATCTATATAATAGTTATTAGGTGTAACAATAATAGAAACAACAGAAACATATATTGTATTTCTGGGTTAGTAATTATCACTGACTTACTTACAAGGCTGCCTAGCCGTGCTGTGCCTCATTTCCATTCAATTTGGCTGAAGGGGATTGCTACTGGTTGAAACTCTCAATCGGGACATGTAGATTTCTTAGTCGTTCCTTATTTATGAATGGCTACATTGCCAGATTTTAGGGGAGAGCAGAACAAGGCAAAATGTTTCTCTGCATAGATTGCCTCTCCCCAGATTGGAGGAACTGCCAAAGAATTGAAAAGTGTATAACAGGAAAACAATATATTTGATCTCCCTGCAGCCAAAAGGAAGATCAAATGCATCATTAAAAGAAGATTGAGAGCACTTAGAGGAGTGAAGCAGAAAAACGGAAACGTTTTTCCCCAGGAGAAGAGCAGTTTGGGGGTAATCAGAAGACAGGAGTTTATACAGAATTAGTTTTGGGCTGTCTTTGGTACGGTGCAATAAGAGCATCTCTTTTATTTTAGTTGTTCTTGTTCTGTTTCATCGGCAGGATTCCCAGGTTGTCACAAAAACAATCGACATTACCAAGATGTGTACGGTTCCCCGTATTTTATACTGAAAATAGTTTTCATTTATCCAAGATGCAGCTTTAACAGACACCGTTATCTTTACGGCTAGAATGTCAGGAAAGTCATTGTCTATTCTGTGAATTAAGAAAGTAATAAAATGCTGACCTTTCAAACAAAGCTTTCATGTGATTGGGTCAGATCCCTAAAGTGATACTGCCATTCAATTGGGAAAAGAGGAGGGTGTAATCTTGACTGTGATTTTTTTCTTATTTCCTCTGACAACTGTTATTTTATAACTTTTATCCTGGCACCTGGGCACCCTGAGATTTTCTCACTTTGGGGGGAATGTATTGGGGAAAATGTCATGTGGGTTATTTCACTCTGAGAATGGGGGAAGATGATTCTCGGAATGCCTGCTTATCTGGTTCTCAGGACAGCCGTTGCAGTAACATCTTCACACCTGTGGATTGGCTGAATCCACATCGAAGTGGAGGGGGGGGGTTTCTAATGTCTTATTTCTAACTGTATTGCCTAGGGTAAATTAGAGTCCCCTTTTCACTTTCGCTCAATAAAAGGTTCCTTTTGAAATACTCAATTTCAAGAGTTCTAACTTTTTTGAGTTAGAAGAAGAGGCAGGTCCTTACAGTTTGGTTCAGTATTAGGCTGTCTTGGTAAGAGAAGTAAAGCAATAAACATGGCAAGACATCAAAGCATTCAGTCAGTAAATTTCCGCAAAATATAACAAAAGTCAAAACAAATAGGTGGCAACTAGATTTGTTCAGATATCAAAATGGTATACCATAGGAATTATATTCATACACACACACACACACACACACACACACACACACACACATGATTAAAAGTAATATGAAACAAGAAAATGAAAAAAAAGAATCAAAGAGTAAGCTAAAGGTACAAGAAAGAAAAAAGAAAAAAGAAAAACAGAAAATAAAATAAAAGAAGTAGCTTACCATTGTTTTACAGCAGTTGCATATGATGTGAAAGGTTTATTTTAGTGGTGGTATTCAATTTTTTTTTGTACCGGTACTGTGGGCATGGCTTGGTGGGTGTGGCTGTCAGACAATCAGAGGTGGTATTTGCCAGTGTTGGCCAATCAGAGGTGGTTTTGCCAGTGTTGGCCAATCAGAGGTGGTGTTTGCCAGTTCTCTGAATCAATCAAAATTATCGCTACCGGTTCTCTGGAACCTGTCAGAACTGGCTGAATACCACCTCTGGTTTATTTGCAACTGTAGGTTTTAGCAAAATGTACAGCAATTATCAGTGCAAGTATGAATTCATCTCTTACTCATGTGTCTTTTCTTTCTATTATTTAATGTCTTGATCATCCAAAACTGCAAACCACAAATTTAATTTTGTTTCATGCAAAAAGTCATCTGATCAGTGATAAATGTTATCTTTTTTCTGATCAAAGAAGTCAGTTTAGCCATCTCAGCAAGGTCTATCACAGGGGTGTCAAACTCATGTCATTATGGGCAGTGTCATGTGACATATCGTGAGTTTTTTTTCCCCTTCGCTAAACCAGGCATGGGTGTGGCCAGCTCATGACGCTTCCAGCCTGTGGGCCGTGAGTTTGATAGCCCTGGTCTATCATCTTCACCAATCATTCCTCCATTATAGATAATGCTGCATCTTTGCATCTTTGGTCCATCGTGGTGGTGGTGGTGGGAGATTTTCTGTGGGACTTCCAGTTCCAGATGGACATGTAGGAGACACTGGAGAAGATGTGGAAAGTCAAGGCCAAAGTGATCCCAGTAGTTGTAGGAGCACTCAGGGGCTGTGACTCAGGTAGGAGAGAAGTTCCAACAGATCTCAGGAACAATATTGGTGCATCAGAACAGTGCAGTGCAGTGTAAACACACACACACACACACACACTTAAATTGAAAATACATCCCAGAGCAAAGTTGGTGTACAAATGTCAAAATAAATATGGAAATAAAATATGTCTACCATGAATGGTTCTAGAGAAAACATTGTACAGAATACATGATTTATTTTTTTCTAGAAATAGGTTTCAAGAATTTTTAGTGCATATAATTTTTCATCTTTGGAGCCCCAAGTTCTGATATGGATATTAACATCATGGAGTACAGAACTTCCCAGATAAACTTTCTCCAAGCAAATTGCCTCCCATTCCACTTGTTCAAGAGCAATGAAAAACCAAGTTTGGCACACGTACCCCTCTGTTGTTGCACTGCAAGTGAGAAAGTTGAAGATTGCATATACTATTGAAATTTTTGCAAAGCGCTAAAAATCCCATCCAAGTTGTGAACTTCACTTTTATGCCTTCTTAAATAATATAGGTATTCTTCAACTTACAACAGTTTACTTAGTGACTGTTTAAAGTTGCAACGGCACTGAAAATAAATGACTTATGACCATTTTTCACATTTTATGACCCTTGCACCATCCCCATGGTCACGTGACTTACATTCAGATGCTTGAGAACTGATTTATGACGGTTGCAGTGTCTGGTGGGGGGGGGCATATGATGACCTTTGTCAAGCATCAGACAAGCGAAAGTCAATGGGGAAGCCAGGTTCTTTTATTAACCATGTTACTAATTTAACAACTGCAGTGATTCACTTAATAACTGTGGCAAAAAAAGTAGAAATTTAACAAATTTCTCAGTTAACAACATAAATTTGGGGCTCAATTGTGGTCATAAGTTGAGGACTAGCTCTATCATGCTGGTTGGAGAATTCTGGGACACTATCTAGAACCACCATTATCTCTACTCTATGGAATATCATATAGGGCAAGGGTGTCAAACTCAAGGTCTGGGGGATGGTTATCTGGACTCCTTGCAGTCTGGCTTCAGGCCCGGGTACAGCACCGAGACGGCCTTGATCGCACTGGTGGATGATC
>JANHGC010568635.1:0-12971 GCA_027560395.1 Boaedon fuliginosus | reverse complement strand
GTCGGACCCCGAACTACCTGGGTCAGGTCCATGGTTGTCATGGAAGCCATGAACTCCTGAGCCGCTCCCGAGGATCCACCAAGGGATGGCAGATTGAAGTCCCCAAGCACCATAAGCCTGGGGAACTCAACCGCCAACCCTGCTACCTCTTCAAGCAGCTCAGGCAGGGATATTTGTGTTATGTACACATATCAGACTCATGTGCACATAGGTGATTTTTTTTCTTATCTAGGGACATGAATTTAATATAAATATTGTAACTATTATATCATAAGCTTAATCACACAGAACGAAATAGAATCTCTCCATGATTTATGAATATTAGTGTATACTCTAGAGCAGGGGTGTCAAACTCACGTCATCATGGCTGCGTCACATGACATATTGGGACCCCCCCCCTTCGCTAAACCAGGCATGGGCACGGCCAGCGCATGACGCATCTGACCTGCAGGCCGGGAGTTTGACAGCCCTGCTCTAGGAAAACAGAGCAACTTGGCCATCATCCCAAAGTAGGGTTTCAAAAGTGATTATTATAAAATAGGCATTATTTTATAATCATTAGTAACGGAGTTTCCTAATGTTTTTTTCACATTTTAGGGGTTTATTGCAGAGGGATTATTCATAAAATGCAAAGTAAAAGGCATGTATATGGATATATTTTTACCACAGATTTTATTCTAATCCATTGCTGCATTATACTGGTTTTCTGGAGTCATTTAAATCTGTCTTCTAGTAACAAAATTACTCTGGTCTTGGGATATGACCTGTAGCAAAACTTTTTTTGATGTCCTATGCTCATTTACTTTTCAGACTGCTGGAAACAGTATTTTTTAACATTCTGAATAGTTGGCACCATGCTTATTTTACTTATTTGCATAATGGCATCACATGTCATGGTTTCATTGTCAGTGCAGTATGCTGGGAACACGGCTGCTATCAATATTAACTTATTTATTGCACCTGTGCCTCTGGCTGGTTTTGGCTAGCCGGGAGGTGACATGCAGCTGGCTCCAGGTGGTTATAAATGCGTCTTTGAAGGAGGGGTTCTTCCTGCCAGCCTTGAAGGAGATGGTGGTGAGGCCCCTCCTCAAGAAGACTTCCCTAGACCCAGCTCTTTTGAATAACTTTTGTCCGGTCTCCAACCTTCCCTTTCTGGGGAAGGTTGTTGAGAAGGTGGTGGCCTCTCAGCTCTTGCGTGTCTTGAAGGAAGCTGATTATCTAGACCCTTTGCAATCTGGTTTCAAGCCCGGGTACAGCACTGAGATGGCATTGGTTGCACTAATGGATGATCTCTGGTGTGCTCGGGATAGGGGAGTTTCCTCTATCCTGGTACTTCTTGACCTCTCAGCAGCTTTTGATATCATCGACCATGGTATACTTCTGGGGCAATTTAGGGGGTTGGGAGTGGGTGGCACCGTGCTGCAGTGGTTCTCCTCCTACCTCTTGAGACGTACCCAGCCGGTGTCGAGCCCGAGAGCCCTACCTTGCGGGGTTCCTCAGGGCTCAGTTCTCTCCCCTCTTCTATTTAACATATACATGAAACTGCTGGGTGAGATCATCCAATGACATGGGTAGGGTACCATGAATATGCTGATGATACCCAGTTATACATCTCTGCCCCTGATCGAATCAGTGATGCTGCCGAGGTGATGTCCCGGTGTCTGGAGGATGTAGAGGTCTGGATGGGGACCAATAAGCTCAGGCTCAACCCTGACAAGACTGAGTGGCTGTGGGGATTGCCCCCCGTGGCCCAGTTGACTATCCATCTCTTATGCTGGGGGGAGACAAATTGCTACCCTCAGAATGGGTGCGCAACTTGGGGGTACCCCTGGATCTGCAGCTACAATTAGACCACCATCTTTCAGCTGTTGCCAGGGGTACCTATGCGCATGTTCGCCTGCTATACCAATTGCACTGGGCTGGGAGGCTCTTATTACAGTCACTCATGCCGTTGTCACCTCTCGATTGGACTTCTGTAATGTGCTCTACATGGGGCTGCCCTTGAAGAGCACTTGGAAACTTCAACTGGTCCAAAATGCGGCCATGCAAGTGATTGAGGGTGTACCTCGGTACACCCACATAACACCTATCCTCCGCGAGCTGCATTGGCTTCCAGTGGTCTTCCGGGTGCAATTCAAGGTGATAGTAACAACTTTTAAAGCCCTACATGGCTTAGGAGCGCCTTTGAGCGCCTTTGAGAATGCCTCCTGTTGCCTTATGCCTCCCAGCGCCCAGTTAGGGCCCACAGAGAGGGCCTACTACGGGTTCCATCAGCCAAACAATGTCGGCTGGTGGGCCCCCATGCTAAAGCCTTCTCTGTGGTAACGCCAACCCTCTGGAACTAGCTCCCTGCAGAGATTAGGACAATTTCCACCTTGATGGCCCTCCGCAAAGCCACGAAGACCTGGCTTTGTCAGAAGGCCTGGAATTGATGTGCCCCCCTCTATTTGAAGGTTTTTGTTGCTTTGAATGTTTTGTATGGATTGATTGTACTTTTAGACTTTTTTATATTGTAATATTGTATTTTAACTGTTGTTAGCTGGCTCAAGTTCCCCTGACTGTTAAATCTAATAAATAAACAAATAAATAAATAAATTTTCCACAGAAAACAAAACACCAGGATCTCTCATCTCTCTCTTTCTTTCAGGATCTCTTTCTCTCCCTCTCTTTTTCTCAGGATCTCTTTCTCCCCCATCTCTCTCTCTCCCTATCTCTCTCTCATCTTTCTCTCTCTCTCACCTCTCTCTCACCTCTCATTTTTCTCCCTCATCTTTCTCAGTATCTCTCTTTTCCTCTCTCTCGTTCTCTATTCTTGTATTAAGGGGGGTTCTCTGGAACAAAAACTTTGAGCTGCTTCAGGCTGTTCATTTCTCATTTCATTGCTACCCGCCACTTGTCCTGTTATTCATCTGGGAGTTGAAGGACATCGGAATATGACTTGGGTACAATGACAACACTGTTGACCGAAGCTATGTGCCCAATGTCTATCCTCTTGGGTGGCATCCCTTTGTTGGAGCACTTGGACATCCTGACCTGCTGCCACTCACTGCTGTCATCGTCCTCTGGAGAATCTTTAGAGGCATCATCACATCCGAAGTGTGGAGGCCTGTGGTCCCAGGCATTGGGCATGGTTGGCCTTCTTGGTGAAGCTGGAGGAAAGAGCCTGTGGAAGATGGTGTTGCTGGCTCCTCTGAATCAGGTAGGTCTCCGCCTTCGGGTTGGTAGGCATTGTTGTTGCCGGTCTTCTAGGGTGGTGTCATCTTTGGGGGTGAAGACTCCAAGGTCATTCGAATGTATTTTGGACCAGTTGGTGTCCTCTTCAAAGTTGGTGGATCTGGGAATTATGATTCTGCCTCCTTCACCCAGGAATCTGTATGCCTTAGACCCTGGTGCATAGCCTAAGAGCATAAGTTTCTTTGATGTGTCATCTCTGTGGAGTTGATTGAGGGAGGTGTACCCAGGCATGTGATCCAAAGATGCACAGATGTGCAATGTTGGGTTTCCTGCCATAGACCATAAAGTTAGGTGTCTGGTCTATGACACTGCTCCATGTCCTGTTCAAGGTGTAATTAGCAAACAAGACTGCCTTTCCCCAGAATGCTTGGCTGACTCCAGTGTTGGTCATAAGGCTTTTCACTATTGTTTGGAGCATGCTGTTCCTTCTCTCTACCACTCTGTTACAGGCCGGCATTAAAGGAGGCTTTTTGATGTGCATAATCCCCTTTTGTTTCATCCAGTTCTGGAACTGGTTGAACATAAATTCAGCACCTCTGTCACTTTGCATCTGGGTGATGTGCACCTTGTGCTGGGTTCCAATGTAATTGTAAAAGTTTCTGAAGGTTTCGAATGTTTCAGATTTGTCCTTAAGGGTGTAGACATGCCCATACTTGGTACGATGCTCAACTATCATGAGAAAGTATAGTTTCTTGCCAAGTGAGGGCTTAAGTGGGCTGACCAAATCAATATGAACCAGCTGATAAGGGTATTTTGACTTATGTGATGACCTCTTAGGTACAGGGGCTACCTTACATTTAGACTTTTTACATACTGCACAGATGCCTCGAGTTCCCCTTGGGGAAGAGAGGCGGGGTATAAATCTAAACAAACAAACAAACAAATAAATAAATAAAAACGCATCACAACTCCTAAGACATATACCCTTGGCAAATTTTCCCATTTTCTTAACCACTGGAAAGTTGCATGGCCTAGCTTTTGATGCAGAATAGGTGCGCATTTCATGTGCAACGGTTTCCCCACAGTTACACCCTTTTCTCTCCCTGTTTCAGGTGGAGCAGTTGTTGCAGTGTTTTTACCATCATTTTTACATTAATCTTTGGTACTCTAGGAGCTGGTTTGGGGATCTCTTTACCTGTAGGCTCGCCAGTGTTAGCTTTGGATAACCTGGGGGCTGGATGAGGTGGTTTGCTTATGGTAATCTCAGCACTGTTGACCTTGGACAATCTAGGGGCTGGTATAGGGGCCTTTGTCTCTCTGATTGCTGGCACCTTCTGTCCTTTTGTCCTGATGTCTGATATTCTCTGTAGTGTTTTCAGGGGAGAAGTATGGCAGACCATTTATGGGTACAATATCACCAAAATGTTTCCATCCCTAGTAACATAACCCCCATCTTTTCTAAACAATAGTTCCATCCTGCCATCTTCACACAGTTTCAAAATGCTCAGTAAATTGTTAGCAATTTTGGGCACATGCAGAATGCCCTTTACATCCCCAAAACCAGTTATAGATATAACCCCTTTCCCAACAACCTTGGCACTGTCCCCTGTGGCAACCTTCATGGAGGAGTCCAAGAGGCAGAGCTTCTTGAAGCCTTGCTCCTGGTTGGCTATGTTCCTACTGGTCCCTGAATTGAGAAGCCAGAGGTCGTTGGAGTTGCTGTTGGATGAGCCAGGGGATCATGTGAAGTAACATTAACAAAGTCCTTCTTGAAGTTCGCTTTGCCCCAGCCATGACCCCTTCTGTGTCCCTTTCCTCTTGCTTTGGTCACAGTATGCTTGGTGTTGTGGTAATGGGGACATTCCTGCTTGAGATGTTCACTGGAGCCACAGGAGAAACACTTAAGTATGGCATTTACCTTCTCAAAAGAGTCAGTTCTTCTGCTGATGGGTCTAGTTTTGCTGTGGCACATGTGGGTGTCCCTGTGTCTTTTTTCTTCCTCCAGAAGCCTCCCAATCAAGTAATCCACAGTCACAATATCCCTCCTTTTTCCTTCAAAGGAAACCACAAAATTATCCCAACTGCAATCAAGGGAGCCAAGAGCAGTAAGACCCGTTTATAAATAAGGATGGGAGATGAGGAAATAAAGATTCTATCTATTAATATTAATGGCCTGAATGGCCCAAATAAGAGAAGTAAATTTTTTAATAAACTGAATAAACTGAAATTGGATATGTCTCCAAGAGGTACATATCAAACAACAACAAAACATCTTATTAGAGAACACAGAACTAGGGGAATTATTTGCATCTTAAGCTCTGCTAAAAAAAAGGGGGAGTAGTGTTATATATTAAAAAACAACTTGAACCCAAAATGAAATATATAGATGGTGAAGGGAGGGTATTAATGGTAGAGATTAAGGCCCATGGAAGGAAAATAATATTGATAGCATTATATTCACCTAACAATAATCAGTAACAATTCTATAGATCCCTATACACTAAAATTGTAGAGATGGAATATGAAAATATATGTGTCCTAGGAGATTTCAACTCAATTAGCAATGTTAGGATGGATTATAAAAGCAATAATAACAGACAAAGAAAGAATAACAGAAGGACTCTGCCCAGGATATTTAACGAGATGACACAAGAATTGGGATTACAAGATACCTGGAGGGAAGCAAATCCACAGACTAAAAAATACACTTTCTACTCAACACGGCACAAACCTTGGTCACACATCGACATGGTATGGTCAACACCGGAATTAAGATTAAATACAAAAGAAATAGGAATACTTACTAATACATGGGCCTAACCCTAACCCAATCATGATGATTTGGAAAGGGAGGAAAACACGGGCAAGATGAACCATGAGCATAAACATGCTTAAAGATAAGGACTTTGTAGAAAAGATAGAAAATGAAGCTAAGTACTTTTTCCAGGAGAATAAAAGAGAGGAAACATCATGGCAGAATACCTGGGACATGGCAAAAGCATACAAAAAAGGGATAATAATTAAACACACTATTAGGAAAGGTAGAGAGCGTCTGTATAAACAAAAGAAATTAAATGAGAAGATTCAAGTACTAGAGGACCACTTACAGAACCAGCTGGCAGATAAAGGGACAAAAAATAGATGGGAAATAGCAAAATTTGATTTGAGATTATTAGAACAGGAGGAAGACGAAGAAGATTAAAATTGCTAGACAATTTTTTTTCGAAAATGTGAACAAGCCGGCAGGTGGCTAGCCCATAGACTAAGAAAAGAACAAGAGAAGAGAAAAATGTATAGCCTAATAGATGAAAGTGGGCAAATTAGATACCAAAATGAAGAAAAGAAAAACATAGCTAAAACTTACTTTGAGAAACTATATAAACAGAAAACTGTGGCAATGGAAAATATCCAACAATATTTAAATGAGATATCTCTACCTAGAATACCGGAGGAATTCACCATGATGTATAATGAAACTATCTCTCAAAAGAAAGTGAGTGAGAGCAATTAAAAAACAAGAAACAAACAAAACACCAGGAACAGATGGGCTGCTGGCTGAAATATATAAGTCCCTACAGGTAACCCTTGGAAAACATTTGGTTGAGTTATTTAATAAGATAATTGAGGAAGGGAAAATGCCAGAATCATGGACAGAAGGGTTAATATCTCTAGTACACAAGGAAGACACAGACCCCAAACAGATTAAAAATTATAGACCCATATCATTACTAAATGTGGACTACAAAATTTTTACCTTAATAATTAGTGAAAGATTAAAAAAAAACTAACAAGCTTTATTCATTCAGACCAGAACAGGTTTTTACCAGGGAGATATCTTAAAAACAATTTAAGAATAATTTTAGATTCATTAGAGTACTACAAGAAGTGCTTGGATAAAGAAGTTGCATTCATATTTGTCGATGCCCAAAAGGCATTTGACAATATTAATTGGCAGTTTCTAATCAAACAAATGGAAGAGATGAGATTTGGAGATAAAATGGTAAGAACAATTAGAGCAACATATAATACACAAACAGCTAAAATAGTGATGAATGGGGAATTGTCAGAAAAATTCAATATTGATAAGGGTACAAGGCAAGGGTGCCCACTCTCACCACTTTTGTTTATACTTAATTTAGAACTATAATTTATACAGATTAGGAATAACAATGAAATTAAAGGCCTAAAAATTAGGAATGAACAATACAAGACACAAGCATTTGCAGACGATTTCGGTTTTATAATGGAACAACCTGTTTTATCCATCAGAGAGCTCCTTAGGGAGATAGAACTATATGGCTTGAAAATTATTAAGGATAAAACAAACATTATAACAAAAAATATGACCAACAAACAAACCCAAGAACTGACAGAAAGTACATCCCTAAAATGTGTTAAAAGAATAAAATATTTAGGAATTTGGTTAACGTCGAGATGCATTACAATAAAAGACGATAATTATAATAAAATTGTAAGGCAGATTCAAAAGGACCTCAATTCATGGCAGAATTTGCAACTCTCCCTCTTAGGTAGGATAGCAGCAATTAAAATGATGATCTTAACAGAATACTGTTTTTGTTCCAATCTGTTCCAATTTAAATAGATAAGAATTATTTCGTAGAATTAGATAAAATTACTATGAAATTTATTTAGCAAGGGGAAAAACAAAGAATTAAGAAAAAATTACTTCAAGATGCAAAGGAAGGAGGTGGTATGGCCCACCCAAATTAGTTTTTGTATTATCAGGGAGCCTCATTAGTTTGGTTAAAAGATTGGATGCAACTTAAAAATAGAAGGCTTTTAATATTGGAAGGACATGACCTACAATGCGGATGGTATTATTTTTTAGGCTATGGGAAAAACAAATTACATGGATACTTTCAATCACATTTAATTAGGAAATCATTGTTAATAACCTGGGATAAGATCAAATTTAAACATTACAATAAAATACCAAGTTGGATGTCCCCAACGGAGGCTCTGATATACCCCAATGTTTTGGATCAGAGGAAAATAATACAATACAAAGATCTAATAAATAACAAAGGTGAGCTACTAATGAGGGAGGAGTTGCAAGAAAAAGGAATGGGTCTGGACTGGTGGCCATATAACCTGATATTGGCAAGATTTAAGAAAGACCAAGATACCACCAGCATATGTAGGGAAATTCAAATATTAGATAAAATATTATTAGAGGGGGAGACTTAATTAAAAAATGTTACAAATCACTACTAGAGGTGGAGATGGAGGAGGAAATAGTTAAAGAATGTATGGTTGTCTGGGCAAAGAATATTGGTCACATAATAATGCTGGAGGAATGGCAATCTATCTGGGATAGAAATCACAAAATTACGAAGGCGGTAGCCTATAAAGAAAATATCTATTTAAATATTTTATAGATGGCATTTACCCCCAGCATGATTGGCAAAAATGTACCCAAACTTAAAACTGAATTGCTTGAAATGTGACCACCAGCAAGGAACCTATTACCATACATGGTGGCAATACCTGGTAGCCAAAAAGTATTGGAAAGGGGTCAGGAATTTATTGGAACAGATAATAGGATCATGAATAGAAACAAAACCGGAAATATTTCTACTGGGGATATTGTCAGGAATATACAATAAACTACCAAAAAAAGACAAATATACCATTATACATATTACAACAGCAGTGAGAATGCTGTATGCACAGGGCTGGAAGAAGTCAGAGGCCCCAGGAGAAGATAGATTAATTTAAAAAGTATTGGACTGTGCGGAAGCTGACAGACTTGCACTGAGTCTGAAAGACAAAGAAGATATGATCTTGTACAAAGCCTGGGACCTCTGGTATGATTGGATAAGAAAACAAAACAAAACAAAAGACTGACAGGAAGGGAAACCACACCTAATACCTATTCTGGAATAAGTAATGTATGAATAATACAAAGAAATATGTACTTTATGATACGGTAATATATCAAATATATCCTGCAAACACCGTGAAAATTTTATCTTTTCTATACTTTTATATGTATAATTTTGCTTCTATTTTGTTTGTTGTCTTTGTTACTTGTTTTTATGTTGTCTTGATTTGTTTTTAAACAATAAAACTATTTTTTTTAAAAAGAGTGTTTTTATGGTATTGGCTATGCAGATAGATATAAGATAGTGTATATGCAGCTGTTATATATGCAACTAATTATTTGTAGTTCTAGTTAAAAAATTATTGTGTGTGCTAGTTTATTATATGTTTTGTGTCTTGAGCACCTGACTTTTTCTATAAATATCTGAAAGATTTCCCACTCCTACATAGTATTTCTCATTCACCAGTGCCAAGCTTGATATCTAAATTCTATTTATTTATTTATTTATTTATTTTGTATCCTACCTTTCTTCCCTACTCAAAGGGATTACTCAAGATGGTGACTGCAGCAAACGCGGTTTGGAGTTCTGCTGCAATTTTCACCACTAAACTTGAGAAATTTATTGCTCTCTCCGGCTAAGCCGTTTGTTTGGGTGGCAGAGGTGGTTGCCGAATGTTGAAGACCAGGGAGTGGAGCTATTGGATGGGACTTTTCTGGCATTTATTTCATCTGGAAGCACCGGGTGGATCTTACCCAGGGATCGGGCTGTTCTCAGCTCCAGTGTTTCTCGGCATTCTTGGGTCTTGGAGAGCATCGAAGAGGATCCTGGACGGAGGGTGCTTTGCTAATTTGGTGAGGACAACAATCCTGGCGTGCCTGGCTGGCGGACTGGAGAGAATGCCATTCTTGGGACAGTCGCTGAGCTTATTTGCGGCCCCGTGGGGAATGTGAAGCCTCGGGTTTTCCCCATTGCCTCCCAGGTGACTATGGAGGCTGCAGAGGCTCAGAATTGTTTGAAAGATCAGACTGTCTTAACTGGCTTTGACCCGGGGACTCGTACCGAAATTGGAAAGCCCCTGTTGGGGGCTGAAGATTTGTGGAAGAGCCTGGATCTCTACGATAGCCACACAGCCTTATTGACTAGGAACTGTGAGACCAGTGGACTGGAGGATCAGATGGCCAGGCTTGTCTCTCTCCCCCTCCTTGCTGTTAGGGTGGAAAGGGTTTCTTATTGCCCTAAGGAACATCAAGACTATCCTGGTTTGTTTGACCCTTTGATATCAACTGACTTGACTGCTGGGACACTGACCCTGATTCCTGATCAATTTATCAGGGTCAGCCACAGGACCTTGACCATTAGCCCTTGGGGGTTAATTAATGAACTACCCCCCTCCCTCACTTCCCAACCTACGACTCTATTGATTTTGTTTTTTAACTATTTCCCCCCTTTCTGCTTCGTCTTCTTCCTCCCTTATTTATTGACAATTGGCTTTAGCCTTTTATTATAGAGAGAGGGTATATTGTTATTTATTTTTATATTTTTTATATTTGTTGTTATATACTTTTTAACTAGTTTGTTTTAATTGGTATATTGTTTAGTTAATTTTTTAAGTAAATGGTAAATTAGGATGAAAGGTTGTGTGATTGATGAGAAGGGTCTCTCCCACCAACTGGGTAGGGTGGGAGAGGACAGAATGGGATGGATGGGTTCCAGGGAAAATGAGGAGGTTCGGCCAATTCCAGTGGTGTCTGGGAGAGGCAGATATGGCGGGAGCTGAGGGGTAAGCCGTCATTGAGAACGCATACTCTCCAATTATTGGCAGTACCATGTTCCGACCCCTCGGGCTAATCTCAGGAGCCCGTTGGTTCGGGAATTCCGGGCCCTGGGCTCTGGCTGTCATTTTTTAATGCCAGTTCAGTTGTAAACAAAGCCCCTCTGATCCAGGAATTAATCCTGGAGAAGAGGGCTGACCTGGCGTGCATCACCGAGACCTGGTTGGGGCCAGAGGGGGGTGTTCCCCTCATGGAAATGTGCCCCACCGGGTTTCAGGTTTTGCACCAGCCACAACCCCAGGGCAGGGGAGGTGGGGTGGCTGTAATAATACATCAGGATCTCCATCCACGGGTTGGCATAGCTCTAGAGATGGCCGGGTGTGAGTCTCTCCTTTTGAAGCTGGACTCAGGGGGTCAGTTGGGCTTGTTGTTAGTGTACCTGCCTCCCAGCTGCATTGCATCAACCCTGCCTGTGCTGCTCGAGGGGGTTGCCGGGTTGGCGATTGAGTTCCCCAGGCTGATGGTGCTTGGGGACTTCAATCTGCCATCTCTTGGCGACTCCTCAGATGCGGCACAGGAGTTCATGGCCTCCATGGCAACCATGGACCTGACCCAGATAATTCGGGGTCCGACTCACAGGGGGACACACACACTCGACCTAGCTTTTATCTCGGAGCAGTGGCGCCGTAATCTGGTTTTGGGGGATACAGTTGTAGAACCCTTGTCATGGTCAGATCATTCCCTTATCCAATTGGATTTCCTGACGTCTGCCCCACCCCACAGGGAGGCAGGACCGACTAGGTGGTTCAGCCCCAGGCACCTAATGGACCCAATTGGGTTCCAGAGGGAGCTTGGGGGGGTTCCGGATTCCGGATTATCTGACCCACAGCTCGGCCGAGTATGCGTGGAATAATGCCGCCACCGGGGGCCTGGATCGAGTTGTGCCTTTGCAACCTCTCACTTTGCGCAGACCCTGGAAGTCTTGTCGGTTCACTGAGGAGCTCCGGGGGATGAAGCATCAGAGGAGATGTCTAGAGCGCTGCTGGAAGAAGGGAAAGGCTGAATCTGACCGAAAACTATTAGTGGCTCATATTAAGACCTATTTAGTGGCAATAAAAGCAGCAAAACTTGTTTATTGGACCTGTGCCCCTCCTGGTTGGTTTCGGCTAGCCGGGAGGTGACATGCAGTCGGCTCCAGGTGGTTATAAGCGCTTCTATGAGGGAAGGGTTTTTCCCGCCAGCCTTGAAGGAGGCAGTGGTGAGACCCCTTCTCAAGAAGCCTTCCCTGGACCCAGCTGTTTTGAAAATTTTCGTCCAGTCTCCTACCTTCCCTTCTTGGACATGATTGTTGAGAAGGGGGTGGCCTCTCAGCTCTTATGTACCTTGAAGGAAGCTGATTATGTAGATCCTTTGCAATCTGACTTCAGGCCCGGGTACAGCACCGAGACGGCATTGGTCGCACTAATGGATGATCTCTGGTATGCTCGGGATAGGGGAGTTTCCTCTATCCTGGTCCTTCTTGACCTCTCAGTGGTTTTTGATACCATCGACCATGGTATCCTTCTGGGGTGGTTTAGGCGGTTGGGAGTGGGGGGCACCGTACTGCGGTGGTTCTCCTACCTCTCGGGCTGTACCCAGTCGGTGTTGCTAGGGGGACAGAGATCGAATCCGAGAGCCCTGCCTCAGGGCTCAATTCTCTCCCCTCTCCTATTCAACATATACATGAAACCGCTGGGTGAGATCATCCAACAACATGGGGTTGTTGGAACATCAGTACACTGATGATACCCAGTTATACATTTCTGTCCCTGATTGAATTAGTGATGTCACCGAAGTCATGTCCCGGTGTCTGGAGGATGTAAAGGTCTGGATGGGGACCAATAGGCTCAGGCTCAATCCTGACAAGACCGAGTGGCTGTGGGTATTGCCCCCCAGGGTCCAGCTGATTATCCATCACTTATGCTGGGGGAAAATAAATTGCTCCCCTCAGAATGGGTGTGCAACTTGGGGGTGCTCCTGGATCTGCAGCTACAATTGGACCACCATCTTTCAGCTGTGGCCAGGGGTGCCTATGCGCAGGTTCTCCTGCTGCACCAGTTGCACCCCTTCCTGGACCGGGAGGCTCTTCTTACAGTCACTCATGCCCTTGTCACCTCTCGATTGGACTACTGTAATGTGC
>JANHGC010567614.1:0-12980 GCA_027560395.1 Boaedon fuliginosus | reverse complement strand
ACAATTGACTTGGACAAATGGCAAGAATTAGGGGAGAAAAATCTAAAACTAACTGTGGCAGCCTCATACAAAGAAAACCTCTATAAGATGTTCTACAGGTGGCACCTTTCCCCAGCAAGAATATCGAAAATGTTCCCTGCTGTAAACTCAAACCCTGTTGGAAGTGCGATCAGCAGAATGGCACATTTTATCACATGTGGTGGATGTGCCCGAGAGTGAAAAACTATTGGTGTAGAGTTAAAAAATGTATTTGGGAAATGACTGGTCAAAAGATAGATCTGAAACTGGAATCTTTCTTATTAGGGATGTTACCCAGGAAAATTAACAGAAACACTTGCTACCTTATTATTCACATAATAACGGCAGCCAGATTGAGTTACGCACAAGAGTGGAAGAAAGGAGAGATATCAACAGAGGACACATTAATTACAAAAATACTGGAATGTGCAGAGCTGGCAAAATTAACCATGGTGTTAAAAGATAAGAGGGAAACAGATTTCTTTCATATTTGGGATAAATGGTACAATTGGTTGGAAAGGAGGGAAAAAAACTGGAAAGGACATTCAAGATCAACAGAAAGAGATATAGGAGATTATAGATATTAGGGATTATAGATTTAAGTGTTTTGTTATACTACAACCTAGGAGATGCTAAATGTATTATATTGTCTATACCGTATTTGTATGATATTCTAATTTGTATGGAAAGTTCTCACATCGAAATTGCTATAGATGATATGTAAATTTTAGAAAATGTTTAATAAAGTATTAAAAAAGGGGAAATAAAGAAGTTCAAGCATGGAGACAGAGGCGGCGGGGGGGGGGAAGGACAGGCGATTTGGACATGCTGCATAGCTACCTGGCTCACAGGAGGCTTGGGGGAGCCCTGCATGGCGGCACTGCCAGCAGGTGGCGGCAGAGGCATGGGAAAAGGGGGAGGCAGGCGATCCTGATGGCCCAGGTGGGCACCTGCCCAGCACAGTCGCGGGCAAGCCGAGAGACGGTGGGACAGAGAGGGCGGTGTATTGGAATCACCTGTCTCCCTCTCCTGTGCCTCTGTCTCCACCTGGCTCTGCCATGCACTTTTCGCCCAGAGGGAGACAAAGCTTCGCCTGCTTACAAATGGGGCGCTTTTAAACGGAGCTAATTGCTCCATTTCAAAGCATCCCATTTGCAAACAGACAAAGCTTCATCTCCCTCTAGCAAAAAGTGTGTGGTGGAGCCATGCGGAGGCAGAGGCACGGGGGAGGAAGGCAGGCGATTCCAACGTGCTTAACTCTGTTTCAAAGCATCCCATTTGCAAGCAAACAAAGATTTGAGTCTCTGTCATTTCTCTGTCCAGGCAAAAAGTGCATCTGCCCTGGGAAGCTCTGAAAGCCGTTGTGGCTTCAGGCAAACAGATGTTGGGAGAGAGCTCGTGGGCGGCCACAAAATAAGACATCCCCTGAAAATAAGTCTCTCTCTCTCTCTCTCTCTCTCTGTGTGTGTGTGTGTGTGTGTGTGTGTGTATGTTATTTTTGGGGAAACACAGGTAGTCTGGCCAGCAGCTCAGGGCAGAAAGCTCCAAAAGCAGCTGTCACTGCCACAAAGAATTGTTGGAGTGCTGAAAATGGTGGCTGCTTCCAGAAGGCAAGGGAGCAGGCCCAAGTGCTGCCAAGTGCGTCACGGCAGGATGGAGGTAGAGAAGGGTCCGGGGGAAGGGATTGCTGCAGCTTGTGGTCAATTGTAAAGGTGAATGACTGTTAAGTCTGAAACACAGTTGTGGGTATGTTTGGGGCAGTTTGTCATAACTTTGAATGACCATAAAGAGACTAGCTGTATTTTGAGGACTACTTGCATACCTCTTAAAAATGGCAGAATAGCTGAAGAGTGCCAAACTGATCTAGGCGAGGCTTTACGGCTCTCTAACTCTCAAAGTGCAAGTATACAGCAAGCAGCTGCAGCCAATTCTTTTAGCTCTGTAACTTTTGGTTTTAGAGCAGAATATAGGTCCCACCGTCTTCAGACACACATGGCTTTCATGTTAAGAGTGGTTAATTTCACAGTCTCTTACGTTTTTACTTTAGATTGGTGAAAGGATTATCATCAACATAAAAAGAAGCATATGTAGATAATACAGAGTATTTCCTTTCTAATTCCATTGGATTTTTATATATGTGTACCTGTAATCAAACGAATATATATCTTCAAAATCTGGGTCCATCTTGAATGGGTCAGCCTTGAAAGATGGAAGTGTACTGTAGTGACAAGATTAAAAAGAAAATATTTTAAAAGATGTTCACAGATTAAATAAAACAATGCTTAAGTTGCCCTTTTCTAATAAAAGATGAGAAATGCTATATATCCAATAGTGTTATTAATTTATATAATAACATTTACATTCTGATAATGCTCAAGATGACTGACAACAGTCCTTAGAAGCAATTAAAGAAAGAAAAAGACTTAATGGTATATTGAGAAGAAACAAGCTTTGGTGAAATGCAGATTAACATCACTTGCATTGATTGACATCACTTTTGCAATTGTGTAATTAATGTAAAAAGTGTTGTGTGCAGGAACACTTGTTAAACAGTAAGTGACATCCAAACAAAAAGTATCGAATGTATCTATCAAACTAAGACTTTATTGAAAGGAAGAGAGGGACACAACTGAGATACTTTAATTTGGATTATCACACCGAACCTGATGGCCTAAATGCTACCTTCCAATTCTGTGATTTTAAGATATAGAGAATAAGTGTCATCAGGTATTAAGCCAGGGTCACTGACATAATTATTTGCAACAATCTTCCTTGATCCCAATTCTTTTCACATTTTTAAATTTAAATTGTGTTTCCTGTAAATAATAATACAGTAAAGGGGTTTTATAAAGCAATATTCCAGTTTCCAATAGAATTTCATTTCCAGAAATTCTTGAGCCCCCAACTAAGCTTTCTTTGAAAATAAAGTATATCCATATTATGACTAAGAAAAGTAGGGAGATAGTGGGATGGCAGGTAACATTCTGGTAAATCTTCAGTAAGGTCTGCAGCAAGGTGAGTCTCCTCAATTGACATTTTCTGAGAGCACATGCAACATGTTCTCAAAATATTTTCACCAGCTCAAAAGAAATGGGGACCTTTGTATTTAGGTTTGTATACGATTGCATGGCAATATGCAGTCTGGAAAAGCCTTTCGATTCAGTACATACATGCCACTATGGCCATCATATGCTATAGCAATTGTGTTAAGGACCAAATGAAAATTTCTCCTCAGCTCCAGTTTTCATATAAAGTAAAACCAGGAACAGATGCAATTGGCTTAGTAGGTAAATTTAGGTCCGTGTTTCTCAACTTCGGCAACTTTTGGTTGAATGAACTTCAGCTCCCAGCGTTCCCTGGCCAGCCTCATTTAGGCAAAGCCCACAACCATACCTGGCTATAACCTGTGCCACAGGGCCAAACCCAGGAGGGCTGCCCCCTTTAACTCTTGTAGTTCAAACAGGGAGTACTTTAAGCAAGAGTCCAGCACTGTTTTCCAATCGGTTGCCTGACTATTTTTTGGACTACAATATCTAGGCTCCTCTGCAGGGAGAATATTGGAGGATTTCCCCCCCCTGAAATGTGTTTTCTCTATCACCATGGTTTACCTTTGAAAGCAGTCTTTTTTTAATTTTTTTGGCTAAGTTCTCATCTCCTGCCAAAAATGGCCCAGTTTGTTCTGTTTTCGGAGACCCAAAGGTGCTTTTTCAAAAGTAAACTGGACTTTCTTTCTTTTTCTCTTAAGGAAAAACAAAGAAAGCCCAACAGACTTTTGAAAAAGCACTTTTGGGGCAACCATGACTCGGATGACTGAGAATCTCCATAGACATCTAGCTGTTTTCTGAGAGTTATCTTTGATAGGATAGGGCAGTATTTTCCAACTTTGGAAACTTTAAGAGATTTGAATCTCTCCACTCCCAGAATTCTTCAGCTGCTAAGCCAGGCTGGGGTTGCTGAGTGGGGAATTCTGGGAACTGAAATCCACACGTCTAGAGGTTGCCATGGTTGAAAAATACTGAGATAGAGGACAGACAGCAATGCCAAGCCCCTTTTTATTGTACTCTTAGGCTAGGAAAATGAACAAGATAAACAGTCAGCAAAGGCAGAACATGGAATTATGTTCTAACTACAGTATCCTCTCCAGAATTGATATGTACAACACCTCTTAACTTCACAACACCCTAACCCTTGTGCAGTCATTTCCAATCATACCTTTCCCAGGAACACAGAACCTGATAATTTTTGTCAAAGGCGGATGAGCAACAATAACGATTAGTGCAGGTCCCACAACAAAATTCTGAACAAGTCTGCTGTGGATGCCAAAGTCCATAAAGATCTTTGTAAGCCTCACAGTTTTCAGAGGAACCTGAAAATTAATCAAAGAGGTTATTTTACCATATTATATTTAGCTATGGAAAAAATGACAGCTGAGTGGAATATGGCTGCATTCTTCATATACTTGAATTATCATGGCATAGCAGAAAATCAAAACCTATTTTGACACCTCAGATGGTAAGATACAAAATAATGGTCTGAGGTTACAGGAAAACAGATTCCCGAGTTGAGCATTAGAAATTAATTCTTTATGGAATAAGAGCAATTTGCTGAGGGAGCTGTGTTTTATTTATTGACTAAATTTAAATAATTACCCATCTCACCAGAAGTGACTGTGGGTGATGCCCAGAATGTTACCATTGATATGTTCAGGCAGAAGTTAGAAAACCATCTGTCTGAGATATTTTCATTTGGATTTATATATTACACAGGGTTGGGCTTCATTGCCAATCAATTCTATCAGTTACACAGCAAATGCTGAATATTTTCTAATTGGATATGCTGATTCTTAACCTGTGGCCTGACCCTGCAGAAAGAGTGAAGCACTGCACTAGGTGGGACTACGTGTTTCCTGCTTATTACTTGTCTGCAATCAGATAATGAAAGAGGAGTTCTGGGCAAATGATCTGAAGCTTCTTCAAAGGAATATTTAACTAGTACAAAAATATTTGAACCTAGCATTTAAAGAAATCATTATATAAATCACTAAATAAATCACTAAATAAAATAAATAAATAAAATTAAAATTAATTAAAAAAAGGGGAAGAAATCAAACCAAAACATAAGTAAGCAGTTAATTATCTATGAATAATTTAATACCTTCTACTTAAGGAGAAAAATGAAAGGAGCTCAGAGAATGGCAGGGAAAATGTGAAAAAGTTGTAAGATGCAATCCATTTCACAATATTTTCAGCTATAACAGAAAAGGAATCTTAAAAACATGGAGAAGAAACCAAAAAAGCTTTCCTACCATAGAAAAGAAGGAAAAACCTTCTTTTAGAAGATGGAAGATTCACTACATGCAATACAGGAAGATTTTTTGCATTAGCACAATTTCACTTGGGAATGGAGAAAGAAAAAAGGAGACAGATGTGTACAGATGTACACCTACAACTTGTATACAGATTTTTGATCCTTGAAGGATCCAGTGTAGTATGGCTCCTCCAAAGTTGGACGGGAAGGAAGATGTGAGACCAATAGATGCTTCAGTGACCTTTGGCTGGGTACATTTGAAGTACTCCTGAATTAGAGATGCATAAAGTTTGAATAGTATTTAAACACTACTTTGTCTGATTTGGGATCGAAGCTACATGATCGGGTGAAGCTAGATGATTCTTCCAGGCTATGAAACTCAACTTAAGAGGGCTGTTTCAGAAATACAGGAAGATTGTGCGCTCACCGAACCGGTTGTTACACCAGTTGAATCCCACCCCTGCAACAGCCAAACATGAACTTCCATGATCAAGAACAGCTCAAAAAAATCTAGACCTCTCCCAAAATTGCAATGTAACAATAGTTTGTGACAAGATTGATGAAAACCAGTTGATCAGAGTCTCATACTTTTACGTGAGAAAGTAGAATTAGCAAAGTTAACTATGTTTTTATGTGTGTACAGCATATGAGGGTGTGGATATTTTACTTGTTATTTTTAGTTTGCTATTTCTTTCACTATCTTTTGTGGCCTGGGATGTTTTTTGGGACAGCACAAGGTTCCAATTCTGACCAAACTAATGATACTAGGATTAGTCATTAAAGCAAATCGTCTTTTTTCATGTCTACGCACTACCCTAAAATGGGGAACTGCTTTAAGGAGTTTAAATTCCACTCTTAAAGCAACCCCAACTTGTTTTTAGATTCATATACAGGCCTGCAAAAAGAAGGAATGCTTCAATGATCAAGAGAGAGGTGCTATGTTCATGTTGATGTTTGAAGTAATTCTTCTGAATTATTATAGAAACACATGCAGCCCTAGAATATCCAAAAGATGCATTATAAATCTTTACTGACAGTTATTTATTTATTTATTTATTTATTTATTTATTTATTTGCATTTGTACCCCACCTTTCTTCCCCCAACCGAAGGAACGCAAGGCAGCTAAGTTAAACATATGCTGTACTGATTGCCTGAAAGATTTAATTATAGCACCAACAAGAGCAAATTTTCTGGCTAAAATTTGGAGACTTGTAAATTAAGGGTTTTCCCATTTAGACTGTCACTTCTCAGCATCTCTTTGAGAAGAACAGTCCTGAGGACTGAATATGGGAGAAAGCCTGTATTAACCTCGGCTGGAATTGCGGTACTGATGAATGGTTACCAGATTGTACATTTTTGAAATTGACTGGTTGCCAAGTTGATTAGGCAACTGAAACCTATAAAAAAACCTTAGGAGTGGATTTGATCCCTTCCAAATGGATACAAAACCATTCTGACCAATTCTTGCTTCTTTATTTATATTAATAAATCAATTCTTCTAAGTGAAAGTCGTGGCCAAAATTACACCTATTTTTAAGAAGACAAGCCAATTAACCATCACTATGTCTGATTAATGTACTTTATTAGCAAAGTCTAAAATAGGCCTCTCTCTTTAGTGTTTAAGCACCTCTTGTCTTAATATCTAGGGAAATCCTCTGGCACAAATATAATGCATTTACATGTTGCCTGCTTATCAATATTGTTGTCTGCTTATCAATCTTTAAAGTTTTAATGCTTCTATATTCTTGTTTTTATGATGCTGTAAGATGCCGAGCTTTGTTAAATTTATATGCTGCCCATCTCACTGTCAAACCCAGTGAGATGGGTGGCATATAAATTTAATAAAAACAAACACAAGGCATATAAATTTAATAAAAACAAACACAAGGTAATTTCAACCTGAGTGTAAATGCAGTGCAGCAGAACATATTCCAGAAATAGTCCCTAAAAAAGAAGTTAAATAAGAACTCATCCTTGTCCCACTATTCAAGTTTGTATCAAGTTAGGAATTTAACTCAAGTTAAATTCAAGTTAAATTTAACAGTTAGGAATTTAACTCAAGAACACCACCTTCCAAAATTAATAACTTGCAGCAAAACTGCTACATGCAGTTGACACAGTTGTTCTTATGTACCCCAGCAGGTCTAAGAAGAGAAATGAAAGTTTTGACGTGTTTATATAGGGTTCATTCCTTAAAGTCTAACTTTGAGGTAAGCACTCTGTAAAATAAAAATACTAGCCCATGGCCTGAAATATCAAGGTATGGGGCATTCAATAAGTGGAATGTTCCAAATATTTAGGTTCTATTTTTTAAAAAAGAATTTTATTATTTTCAGAATTAATATAACATATTCATATTATCTCCAGCTGGGTGTTTCAGAGGTCATACATTCTCCAGAGTTTACCCTTATCTATCATCAATTATACATCAGTTAAACTTTAATAAATTCCTTAAAAAGAATAAAAAATAGAATGCAAATAACAATCTTTACTACTTATTCCTCCCCATCCAAACTTTAAACATAAGACAATTCCCCCTTGCTCTCATTTCAGTATCTAAAAAGACCCTATGTTGAACAGTACATTTATTACTTTAATTTCCCCAATCTGATAGTATCATTTACCCTTGTTAAATTAATTGATTTTTATTTTTAATTTTAAAAACTAATTATTTCTCTAAAAATAATGTTTACAATACCTCCACAATATAAGAAGTAGTTAATACATATCTTTAGGTCATTCAACAAGCTTCACCCGTCCGATATCAGTTACCCGTGTTAGCCTTTGTCCCTTTTTTTCCATTTCAAGAAGACCATTCCTTTTCCTCCCCCACACCCCCATCTCCATTTTCCTTCTGGGTTTCAGTTCTCTTAACTTTTTGTTGCCTGTGTCTGTCTTCATTAGTTTCCTCCCCCGTTTATTTTTGGCTTCCCCCTCCTGCAGGCCGACCTGGTGCTCCTTCCTCCTTTTGACTTGCTTAGTATTTACAACTTCAGTTTCTTTTGAATTTCTTACAAAGTACGCCTGTATATCTTTCTCCCGTTGCATTCCTGCCATTACCATCTTTCCTTCCTCCTCGGCTTTCTTCTCGCTCGTCTCATCCTTCTCCGCCCTTTCCGGTTTGTACATTTTAAATTCTTGTAACATTTTAACCATTTCCGACTTAATTTCAAGTCCAATCTTTTTAATTTCCTCCTCACTCTCATCAATCTTGACTAGTATCGAGCTGCATTGGTTCTGTATTTCACCACATATCTCTGATATCTCCATTTTAAAAGGTAACAAAGTACTTAAGCTTTTCCACCGCTCTTATCAACAGCCCAGTGCTTCATATCTTAGTCCTTGTTATTGGGAGGCAGCAAAAACAGCACCTTCTTGTTAATTAGTTGCGTCCCTTTTGTTTGCCGCTTCTTTGTAGCTTGCAACACACTTTCCCTCTCAGTTTAGTTCTGGGGTGCTTTCAGTTTTTGTTTCACCTTATCCCGCTCCACAGCCAGCTGGAATCCTTCTCTTCTCTCCTGTCCTTGCTTCCCCGGAGAGGTTCCTGTTTAATGGCCGCCCAAAGGGTACTGTCCTATCCGATCCTAGACAAGGAGATCACAGAACATGGGGGGGTTGCATTACCTCTCCTCCCCACTCCCACACTCCCTTGCTCCCCTCCCCTACAAGGAGGTTGAGACCCTCTAGGGGTCCTTGGATCCGCAGGCCTGGGACAAAAAGAACGGAGCCCCGCACTCTTGCTCCCAAATTCACAGGAGGTCCACCCAGAAGTCCCATATATTTAGGTTCTATTTTAATTGACAGGAAGTGAAATGCCCAAACATACACTCCTCTAAAACATACTCCATGCTTTTTAAGTACATAAAATAGCTAGTTCTTTATAACTTCCTTTTTCCTTTTCCATATTACAGAACATCTTTTAGGAACTCTAAAATCTGAGACCACAGCACTGGTATAATCTGTAGGATTCAGCTAGATCCCTATCTTGCATTTTTAAAATTTCTATAAATTCAAATTTTCTGAGAAAACTGCTTGATATTGCTTGGTTTCTCGGTAATGCAGCACTTCACTCGGAAAAGGAAATGAACTGATACAGACCAGAATATGGAGAAGCACCTTCAATTATTGGTTAAACCTGAACTTTCTATTACACAAGCTTAGCTTCTCTATTGATCTTTCCTTGAAACACGTCACTGAAAAACTACAGTGCTGTGGACTTGCTGGCTGGGGAATTCTGGGAAGTCCACAAGTCTTAAAGTTGGCAGGTTTAGAGACCTCTAGCCTAGAGTTGTGAATTAGCCACAACAAAGCTTTAATAAATAATTCTGGATGTGGAATCCCATACTGAGTTCAGCAATTTTTCTATAAGGGTGGGCTGAGAAATCACAAGAAAACATTTTAAATTAGCTATAAAATTAGAGAGCTCCTCCATTGCATGCTGTCAAGTCAAAGGCCCTTCAGATCCTTCAATACTACTTCCACTGCTACTATAATCAAGTCCATCCACCTTGCTGGGTGTTGCCCTTTCTTTCCCTTTCCATCTTTCTCAGCATTATAGAGACCTCAAGAGAGTTAGGACTTGCATAAATTGTCCACAAAATGGTAATTTAAGCCTAGTTATTTGTGCCATTTCTCTTTCTCCAACTTTAATAACTCGTCTTTTGTATCCATTTTCTGAAAGTTCTTTATTAAGTTTCTTTCCGAGATCTGTCCTTCTGGGTTTTAGAGTGTTGGCGATTTATTTATTCTATAAATTTATTTGTTTTGACCTCCAGCTTGCTTTCTTCTGCTTCCTGGTCTTTGGCAGGCTCTTTTCTCATTTATCCTGTAACTTATTTGATTCCATCCCATCAGTCCTTTGATTCCCTATCCATGGGGAATAAGACTTCAAAGTGTTCCCCATGCTCTCCATGAAATCAGAAGAAATATGATGGCACCTTTCCAGACTAACACATTTTATTAAAAGGCATAGGTTTTCATGAACTTTAGCTTTGTGTATGTGATGAAACTCATGAAATTGGAATCCTTTTTCATAAAATCTGTTAGACCAGAAATATGCTATCACACACTGCCTGATTTTTTTTACGACTACTGACTAGCCAAGCTCTTCTACAGTGCTTTAAAAAATGGTATGTGCTCAAAATCATTGTGTGGAAAATGGCTGAGTTGTTCTTTAGCTTGACTTGGAACTTGCACAAAAAGCAGTTCATGACTTTTATGACTGTCAGCCTTGCCCACACCTCTGCCGGTGTAACTGAGCTCCACTTCCTGATACCAACAATATAATTATTCTGATCTCGGTGTATTCCATCTGGCAACATCCATATATCCAGGTGCTACTTGATTGTTTGAAAACAGCCTTAGCAATAAAAAATAATTAGATTGGCAGAAACTGTTAAGTCATTCTCCTGCTACATTTTTGTTTACCAGATTGTGCAATTTAACCACATACCCTCTTTAATATTTCCATCATCATACTCTCCAACCACTAGCAGCATATCCGGTTTGTACGTTCTGTCAATTTCAGATTGGCTTTAATCATAAAACACATCAACTCCTGGTCTGAGTTTAAACTGGGGTAAGTATCATATTAAGGAGTTTTCCCCAGTCTAACTGATATCATTTGTTCACTATGTTATAATATATGACTTGTTAAAATAATGACTATATTATTTATTCACAAGACACGAAGACAGTTTTTCCTCTCATACCATCTCTCTGCTAAACATATAATTCCCACAACACTGCCTTATGCCTAAGGATATCTAATCATGTAGTAAGGCTGTATTACTATTATCCTTCTCATCTGCTCCTGCTCCTATTGGTATCTTATAATTATCATTTTGTTGGTTGCATTTTATGATTTATCACTTTCTTGTGTTTATTTATACTGAAAGCTTACCCACTTGTTGTGTCCAATCACACTTGGCTGATAAAATGGCAACATTAGCAACTGGATGTCCCAAAGGCTTTAATCTAGCCTCCATACAAACTGCATTAATACTGTTCGTCCTTAGTAAAATCATCTGATACTACCGTATATTGACTATACTGTCCACAAATTGGTAAAAGACCCTAGAGGGTCCAAGAGAGATATGCAACTCTGGGTGTGATTTGTGACATGAGTTTTCCTTCCCCCTCTTTAACTTTTTAATAGCTCACTTTTAACCTTGTTCATAATTCTGTTTTAACAGTTTTTATTTATTTAAACCACCCAGAGTCTCTTAGGCGAGATGGGTGGTATAGAAAAGTGATCAATAAAAAAAAACCCAGGAGCAATTTACCACAGCTCTTTCCAAGGTATTAGTCGTTGCTGTTGGCCCCAGAATGATCATCAACATCCAACACCTTCCTATTCGTTGCTGCCCAATATAAAATGTCTGTTTGCTTTAGCTGGGATTACTTCCACACTTTGGGTGGCCCTGTTGGGAGTACACTCCTGTCACTTATCCCTTCCAGGAACAACCCCTAGACTCACTGTGAGGCAGCATAGTAGAATTTGAAAACTTAACTGTTCACAATTATAGCGGGACTTTTACTCAATAAAGTTTAGCATCTTATTCATAGCAATTTTCTTCTACTGTATTGTAGAATTTAAAAAGCTGCTTTTTCAGAAAGAGCAGGCACTTGTAGAATAAGAACTTTTGGCAACCTCTTATTTGCATCCAATTACAGTATATTGTGACTTGCACAGATTCTATAATATTCTCTGAGGGCCTCTTCCTCCATAGACGTGTTCTAGGTGGGTCAATGTTTGTCCGAAGATTTTACAATAATGCTTTGTGTATCTACATTCTCATTAATAGCCTGCAGGATGTGATAACTTAGCGTAGAATATTTATTCAGGTGGTCTATTATAAGGTTCACTAGATGAATGGCAGCTTGTCTTACTGTTATCTTTTCCTATGTATATATAAAAGCATTCTAATTCTTACCTCTGGATGGGATTACAGAAGATTAAGAATTGTAGCTCTAATGCACCTAGAAAGCACATTTTGGAGAAGAGAAACATGTTGGAAAAACAATAATATTCCTTTTTTGGTACAGAACCCCTGAATTAACTGGCAGTTAATCCTCAGGTATAGTTCAAAACATAGTGACATGTTTTAATTACAAGTTGGCTAGAAAGTTGTATGTGGGTGAAGGTGAGATATTTACCATGAAATTAAGCACACAATGAATAATAGCAAAATCTATCCCCTGTCCTGTTTTCTTCTGCTGTTTCCACCCTCTGTGATAGCTGGTTTCTCCTGGTTGGCTTTGACTTCACTCCCATCCTCCATGTATCCATCTCTTTAGGATATCTAGCAGGGCCATGTGCATAGCGCATTGAATCAAATCAAGCAAGCTATCACAAAGGACACACTAATAGATATGACATGAATACTAACCAACTAAAATGTACCAGGAAGAGAAAGGCTGTTTTAGAAATGCTAGAACAGTAAAAGGATGAGACAGAATTTGAAGTGTGCAACAAATAATCCCTTTCACTTTTTTCTGCGTATGAATTTTAAAACTATGAATATTGCTAAAGCAGCAGCAAACACTGATGATACCCAGTTATTCATCTCTGTCCTCGGCGGAGCTAGTGAAGCCGTGGAGGTGATGTCCCGGTGCCTGGAGGCTGTGAGGGTCTGGATGGGGACTAACAGAC
>JANHGC010564941.1:0-12993 GCA_027560395.1 Boaedon fuliginosus | reverse complement strand
TGTAATGATGACGATAATGATATGATGTATGGGAAAATATGTAATGGAATTAATTGCTGTAAGATGTGATTTGTACCCTGAAACACCTTGGCTCGCGAAAATGAGCATATAAAAACTTAATAAAATATTTGTAAAAAAAAAAAGAAAGTTGCAAAAGATAAATCACATAACCCCAGGACACTGCAAATATGAGTCAGTTGCCGGGCGTCTGAATTTTGATCATGTGACTATGAGAATGCTCTAACAATCATAAGTACGAAAAATGGTAATAAGTCACTTTTTCAGTGCAGTGGTAATTTCAACCAGACACTAAAGGAAAGGTTGTAGTCGAGGACGTTTTGTATGACTATTTGGCAGTCATGTTTGGTTATTTCCTTTGAATGTCATTAGAAATTGCAATTTGGTAATTGGCAGCTTCTCGTAAGGCTTTCATTCCTCTCCCTTGGATTTCAAAGAGGAAAGATATTATGAATTATTATTGCCCACTTCATTCGTTCGTTCGTTCATTCATTCATTCATTCATTCATTCATTCATTCATTCATTCATTTATTTTTCACATTTCCGAACTACCCATCATCTAGCTGTCACTCCCTCTGGTCTTTCAGCAGTGAGACACTGGTGAAGCGTGATCAGCAGCATCTGCATTTTCTGCATCAAATGAGAAAAGTTCATCTTCTTTCCCCAGTCCTTATCACCAATCGAGAGCATCCTATCATATTGCATGACTGTCTGGTTTGGAAGCATGGCTGCTTCAGAGAAGATGGCAGTGCAGAGAGTGGTGAGGATAGCAGAAAAGATCATTAGTAGTTCATGTCCTTCTATTTAGGATGTAGCACATAAGCAATGCCTGAGCAGAGTCCGCAGGATTGTCGGAGACATTACACATCCTCTTCAGGACCTGTTTTCCTTGTTACCTTCAGTGAGGAGGCTTCATGGTATCCAAAGCAGAACATTTAGATCAGTGATGGCAAACCTATGGCATGTGTGCCAGAAGTGGCACGCAGAGCCATCTCTTTGGGCACACAGAGCCACCACCTGTTTCTCTTCCGGGTTCTAGAACGCGCATACGCACGGGCCACCTGCACTTTCATTTTCATTTTCCTCACAGAGCTGCTGGCAAGAACACGTGGTCTGGATCTTCCCTCCCTCCCCCCAGGCAAGCAGCAGGAGAGCAGTCCGTGCAGCTAGGCAGGGCTCCAGCTGGGGAGTGGCGTTTTCCCCGCGGTGAGGTAGCGTGCGTGAATTGCTCCTTCCCTCCCTCCCCTCAGGCAAGCAGCAGGAGAGCAGTCTGTGTAGCCAGGAAGGGCTCCAGCTGGAGAGGGGCATTTTCCCCTCTTTGGGGATGGGCGGCGGGGCAGCCACCGCCATCTCCCCTCGCACCAGGCAGGCTGGGGAGGGACCTTCATCCCGGGGGACCCGAAAGGCCGCCAAGTGGAACCGGCGCATGCACACAGGACAGCTGGTCTTGTGCACATGTGCGGAAACCCAAAGCTGCGTGCATGCACAGACCAAAATCACGTGTTCTTTCAGTTTCTGGCATGCGAGTGCTCACGCAGGCTCACTTGCTTCCGGTTTTGGCACTCGGTACCAAAAAGGTTCACCATCACTGATCTAGATTGAGTCACAGCTTTGTTCCATATACCATCAACTTTGTGAACTCTCAAGTTACCTCTTTCCGCTACATATTCTAAATGGACAGTGATTAATATATGTATGTATATATGTTTGGTGCAGATATATATGTATGTATATGGCATGTGTACATGTGTGTTATGTATGTGATTGGGTAGATATACACTTTATCTTGAGAGCAGGCAACAGAATTTCATTTTTAATGTGGGCCGGTGTGCTCACAGTAAAAAAAATGACAATAAAGTAATCTTATCTTATCTCAAAGAAGGACTGAATGGTATATTTAATAACTTCAATAATCTATGTAAAGAGAGTAAATATTGTGTAAGTAAATTGTTTGAATAAATAAGGATTGGTTTTGATGGTCAGAAAAGCAGTTTGTCAGCATTTCTTAAGACTGGTGGGGAAGACCTCTTGGGGGAAAATATAAATGCAAGTCCAACTTGCAAAGAAGCTTGGTTGAGCACAGAAGAATGACTGCTAATTAAAAGCATAAAGATTGAATATCTGTCTAAGAAATGTACAATGTTTTGCAAAGAAATATCCATGTTTAAAATGAGCTTTAAAAGTAAGCAATTAAATCAGTGTACAAAGTAGTGGGGCAAATGGGGAGTGAAGTGTACAAATATTTAGAAAATATTGAGCCAGATATAAAGAAAATATCAACAACTTTAATGCTCTAAAAGGACACTATCTTTTTTTTGTCTACTGTTGTTTGATTTCCCATAAATATAATAAAAAGAACATAAGATTTGTGGAAGGTATGTGCTCACATTTATATAAAGAATTAAATCTATATTTATTTATACATCTATACATTAATAAGAGTAATAAGATAATAAAAAGAAATCAATCTGTAATATAACCAGACTTGATCAATACTATCATTCAATAAACAACACAAGTGGAAGTATCACCACAATCTATAGATGCTCGATGAATGAACTTAAGTTTTATGTGATTTCCTGAGTGACATCAAGAAGGTAGCATGGCAAATTTCAACTGGAACAACATTCTAAAGATTAAGTTCCGTCACTAAAACAGGACCATATTAGATATGTTTCATTAAAGAACTGCATTGACAGGGACAAGTCTAATTAGAGGAGGCAGACATTAAAGTACGTAGATGCCAAGCCATATGTGGTTTTCTAGAACTAAATCAACAGTTTAAAATTATTTGTTGGAAGCCAGTGCATGGCCGATAGCATAGGGGTAACATCTGGAGTTAATACATAGGCCATTCCATTCTGGTCCAGGCAAAGCTTCTTAGCAGACTTTAAAGGCAAGTATTATGTCTTGCAGGAATTCAACTGGATACTGATGATTTACCATGACAAACTCCATCTGTTTGAAGTAGAATTGAAATTGCCATACTGGCCAGAGTTGAGTAAAAGTCCCTGTGGCTAAGACTTCTAGTGCAACTCTAGTAGGAGCTGTGCATCTAAGAGGATGCAAAACAATTTACAAAACATTTCAGGGGTGTTTTATAGAACAATAAAAGCTATTAAGAGCAATCATGAAAGTAGCTATCTCTTTTAGTTTTAACGTTAATTTGTCCATTTCAACACATCTGTAGATCTTATTTATTCTCTAGGAATCCGATGGAGTATCTTTTAATTTCCAATTTTGCTCGTAGGAAATCCTTGCCAAGGATAAAATAACATCCTTGCCTGTTAAAATATGTAAAATTAGGTATGTCGTTTCTTTATTTAAACCTTGCGGCAGTATACCTAGTAGAAAAATCTCTGGTCTTGTCTCAATTGGCTGTTTTGTTATTTCTTCTATTAGTTTTTTTGTACCATTCCAATATTTTTTTGCTTCTGGGCACTTCCACCACATGCTGAAGTAGGATCCCGGGGTATTTCTTTATAACATACAATTTTATTTAAATTTATCACAGTAGGCAGTGTCTATGCCTCTAAAGCCGAAACCCAAAGTGGTAATTTAGTCCAATGTTTCTTCTTGATCTTGGCCTAGTTTGAAATTAATGTGTCTCTAATAAAGTGATTTCGAAATTGTTTATGTGTTGTGTTTTTCCCATACCATAGATATGCATGTTAGCCCATTTGCAGGTCAAATGCTTCTAATGTAAGCAATCTCTTATTCATTAAATTTATCCACTCTTTAATCCAAGTGATTATTGCCACCTGATAGCATGTCTTCCAGTCCGGAAGCCCAAAGCCGCCCCTATTTTTCTCATCCTGTAGATCATTTAATTTTATTCTGGGTTTTCTACCTTGCCAAATAAACTTTGCTAGTATTTTGTTCAGTTCTTTAAAATATTGATTTCCTAATTTTACCAGGATTGTTTGGAAAAGAACTAGAATTTTTGGTAAAACACTCATTTTAACTGATGCTATTCTTCCTAGCATCATTAACTGTAGATTTTTCTACCTGTCCAAGTCTATTTTAATTTGGTCTTTTAATCTATTATAATTAATTTTTTTAATGTTGTGCATTTGGCTGACAATTGTATCCCTAGGTATCTAATTTTTTGCACAATTTGTAATTTTAATCTATCTTCTATTTCTTTTTTTTTTAAGCTCGGTGCTATTTTTGACTAGTATCTTTGTTTTTTCTCTATTAATTTTAAGGCCTGCAACCTTCCCATATTTTTCTATCATCATAATTAATTTAGGACCTGATTTATCTGAATCTTCTACCATAAAAACTAGATTGTGTGCAAAAGCCTGCAATTTATAGTGTTCTTTTTTAATTATAGTACCTCTAATTTCTTCCTCTTGTCTAATTTTTCTAAGTAATATCTCTAGAGTTAGCATAAACAATAAAGGTGATAGCAGAAAACCTTGTCTTGTTCCTTTTGAAATATTAATATTTTGTGTCATATCTCCATTAACTATTATTTTTGCTATTTGTTTTGAATAAAGTGCTTTAATTGTATTTATAAATTGTTCACCAAATTCTATGTATTCTAATTGTACAGTCATAAATTTCCAATCCAAATTGTCAAATGCCTTTTGTGCATCTAAAAAGGTCATTATCATTTGTTTCCTGGGATTTTGCTCATAGTACTCCAATATGTCTAAGATTATACATACATTTTGCCTAATTTGTCTGCCAGGGAGAAAACCATTTTGATCCGAATGAATAAAATTATTTAAATATTTTTTTAGTCTTTCTGCCAAAATTGCTGCATATATTTTGTAATCAACATTTAATAAGGAGATAGGCCTGTAGTTACCTATCTGGGCGGGATTTGAATCCGGTTTATGAATTAATGTTATTGTGGCTTCTCTCCATGATCGTGGTATTTTAGCCTCAATGAAGGCTTCATTGTATATTTACACTAATATTGGATTAAGTGCTTTCTGTAGAACTTGATATACCTCTGCTGGAATTGCATCCAGCCCAGGTGATTTATTGCCTTCAAATTTTTAATTGTTTCTGTCATTTCCTCTAATGTTATTCTCTTATTTAGTTGGGCTCTTTCTTCTGGTAGCTTGGGCAGGTTTGCCATCTCTATATATTCTTTAATTTGTTCTTCTACTCTTTCTTCTTTTGTATATAATTTATCAAAAAAGTTTTTAATTATTATTTTCTTTTCCTCCATTTCAAATTGGTCTGTTCCTGTCTCATCTTGCAAGTTGTGTATCCATTTTTTTCCTATTCTTTTTTAAGTTTGTAAGCTAACCATTTTTCTGATTTATTAGCGTTTTCAAAGTAATTTTGTTTAATACTTTTAATTTTTTGTGCTAATTCTTGTTGGTCTAGAAGATTTATTTGATGTTTTATTAAATCTATTTCATTCTCATGTTCTGTTTCCTGTGGATTAGCTTGTAATTCTGATTCCAAAGCTTTAAGTTACCTTTCCAACTGTTCTAGGTTTTTCCCCCTTCCATATTTACTCATGCACAATGTGCAGTTGGCAAGCCTCTAAGAAATGTATCCCATATCACCTGAAGAGATGTTTCTCCATTATTATTTATTTCAAAAAAAACCCTTCCATTTCAATCTGGATGTGAATTCTTTATCTTCTAATAAATGTTGTCTAAATGTCCGATGCCTGGGCTTTCTTTTCCCTTTAAATTTAATTCTTACTGGATTGTGATCTGTCCATACATTTATATCTATTTCTGCTAATTGAGTGTTCTCTATCAAATTTGAAGACATCCAAATCATGTCAGTTCTGGACCAAGATTTATATACTTTTGAGAAAAATATATATAAATCCTTGATTTAATTCCTTGATTTAATTCCCTCCACACATCTTTGATAACTAATTCATCTGCCATTTTAAAAAAAAGTCTGTGGCAGAGTTTTCCTGCTTTTTTTTTTAACTTACCACTTTGATAGTCTGCTTTAGAGTCCACAATTGCGTTGTAGTCACCCATTATACAAATACTATCATATATCGAGTTTCTAACATTTTCATTCAAATCTTTATAAAATTGTCCCTGATTTACATTTGGTGCATATATTGCAATCAGTAATATCTTTTTGTCATTTATTTCAATTTCTACCATTAAAACTCTTCCATCATTGTCATTGTACAACTATCTAGTTTTTATCATTTCTTTTATATATATAACTACACCTCTCTTTTTTTATGGTCCAGAGAAAAAAATATTTTTCCTAATCTATTATTTTCTAGAGGTTTATAGTCATTTTTTTGAATACGTACTTCTTGTAGACAAATTACATTAGCACTTAACTTTTTTAGCTTATTAAATATTGTTTTCCTTTTTTTGTTTGTGTTTAACCCATTAATATTTACAGATACAATTTCTAACTCTTCTCCCATTACTTAACCGTCGCTCTCGTACTCCTATTACTCCTAAGTTCCCTTTTATCTTCCCTTTCCTCTTTCTGATTTCCACCCTCTTTCATTTGCTTTATTGGTGATGTTGTTCCTTCAGCTAGCTCCTGACTTTTCTCCTCTGTTTCTAAACTATCACTTTCCTCTCCGCTCAACCCAAAATATTTCTCTTCAATTGCTTTCTCTATAGAGTCCAGCCAGAATCTTTTTTCTTGCCAAAACACCATTAGTCCCTCTGGCACAAGCCAATGGAAGTGTTTACCAATTGTTCTTTACCAATTGTTTTGCTAGGAATTTGTAATCTACTCTCAGTTCTCTAGCTCTCTTCGGAATTTGTTTCAGAATTAACAATTCTTTACCTTTATAAACAGCCCCTGCTGGTTATAAAAATCATCAAACATCACAGTCATCAAAATTATTACCTAGGACAGGGGTGTCAAACTTGCATTGTCACAGCGTCATCACGTGATGCATCATGACTTTTTTTCCCCTTTGCTAAACCGGACATGGGCCTGGCCAGCGTGTGACGTATCTGGCCCGCGGGCTGCAAGTTTGACAGCCCTACCCTAGAACACCCATAAACCAGTAATGACAACTTGGTGAGAACATATAGTTGAAAAAGTACAGGTAGTCCTCAACTTATAAGAGTTCGTTTAGTGACCATCAAAGTTACAACAGTGCTGAAAAAAGTGACATACTTAGAACTGTTATACCATCCCCATGGTCATGTTATCAAAATGCAGAAACTTGGCAACTGACTCCTATTTATTTATTTATTTATAAAAGTTTTTTTTATTTCAGCAACATACAAAAGAAAAACAAAGGAGGAGAGACATATACATATCAATAATAATATTTACAGTGTACAGGTGACATATATCTTGTGCATTTAAACTAGTGTTGTTTTATAATTATCTCATTTCCTCAAAGTTTAGTTATCAATATTTATATATATTTAATAAAACCCTTCTTATCTATTACTTTTTGTTTGTTTTTGTATCCAGCCATATCAGAGATCCCATGCTTCAAATAACTCTGCGTCTTCCTTGTCTTTTAGTTGCATTGTTAATCGGCACAGTCCAATACCTTATTGATTAATGCAGATTCTAGCGGGATCTCTGTTTGCTTCCAATACTGAGCATAAAGAATTCTTGCTGCGGTTATGGAGTGTATAAAGAAGTATCTTAAAGGCTTAGTCCAGTTTTGGTGTCTTGTTGAGAAGATCCCCAAAAGAAATATCTCTGGTTTCAATTCCAACTGTATATTTATTACCTCTTCCATTATCAATTTAAAACTTATCCAATATTTTTGTGCTTCAGGACATGTTCATCATGTGTGGAAAAAGGTGCCTTGGGGATGGACACATTTCCAACAGTTTGGCTTTAAATTTGGAAACATTTTTGCGAATCTTGCAGGTGGAAGGTGCCATCTATAAAACATTTTGTAATTATTTTCTTTATACGCCATTGCTTTTGTAATTTTTAAGTTCCTATTCCAAATTCTTTCTAACATAATATTGTGGCCAATATTTTTTGCCCATAGGATCATGTTTGTTTTAACAATCTCCTCTTCTAATTCCACTTGTAGTAAATATCTGTAATATTTAGATATTAGATTGTTTTCATTTTCTATGAGTATTTTATCTAATTGTTGTAATTCATTATAGATCCCATTTTCTTCCTTATCTTTTTTATATTTCACTGTTATCTGGGCACATGACCACCAGTCCAAATTAATTCCCCTTTCCTCTAATGTTTGTCTAGATAGCAGGTTACCTTGATTGTCTATTATATTTTTATAATGTATAATGTATAAAGAAGATCTTGAAGTGCTGGATAGATTTTACTTTTTATGGTCAACTATCAACCTTAAATGAACAAGCAGTCAAGAAGTACACTGCACACTAACACTTGGTAGAGCAAGCATTAAGGCTTGGAAAAGAAATTTAAATGCTGTGTAGTGTCTATATTTACAAATATCAGAACTATGCATGTCATAATATTCTCTGTGAAACTCTATGTAAGCAAAAATTGGACTTTGAAGAAGATGAGTAGAAAAAGTATTGATACTTTTAAATGTTGATATTGGAGAAGACTTCTAAGAATAGTCACTCAGGGAAACAAACAAATGGATCATTGAACAAATCAACTCAGATGTCTCACTCAAGGAAGAAGTGACCAGGTTCAAATTATCCTACTTTGGATATGGTATATGAAGACCTATTTCCCCAGGGAAGACTCTAATGCTGGAAAAAGTAGAATGAAAGAGAAAATGATGATGACCAGCAGCCAAGAAGATGGATTGCATTCTGGAAGACCTGAAGGACCACATTAGGGTCAGATCATCATTGGAGGGGGGGAGGAATCTAAGTAGTCACAAGAAGTCAACATCAACTTCATGGCACATATAAAAACAATTTATGGCTCATGAAGCTTTGAGCTGGAAGCAGTTTAGCCCAAGCCACTTTAGAGATTTATGGGCATTTTAATATTTGAACCTATGGTTCTCCCACCATAATTAATATACACCATGCATTCTCATACTGAATTTAGACTCTAGCATGCCAACTTCTCTTTTTGTCACTTGTTTGATAGTTGTGTGCTTGAATAGTTAGACAAAGCTCCTCTGTAAAGAGGTTGAGTCTGCAATTAGGAGGAACCATAGCCAGGTGATGCGGGAACAATTGTGTTAACTAACACACAATCCTGCACATCTTCTTTATATCTATAAAAGAGAGGTGTTTGTATGTGCTCTATACAAACTTTCAGTTCTGCACCAATCTACCTCAAGCTTGGCATTTAGGTAGTAAAGTATAGTAAGATAAGCACTGACGGGATCTCCAAAGGGTAGGTGCCCTTTTTGACCCCTTTTTTGGGGTGCAAAGAGGACACTCTTCAATAACAAGCAGCAAATCTCTACTGCCAATGTGCAGATTTCTTTATGAGGCACCATTTTTAAACTGAGGCGCTTTCTAATGGCTTCGGTTAGCAGCTGCACACTTTATTAGCAGGCAGCTGCCGTACAAGCAGGTGTTTCCCCTTACTTTTGGGGCAAAGGGACCCCACCCTGACAATCCCTGGGCATAGCAGCGGGAGAGGAGAAGAGTCTGGCGGTTCTGTCCTCTGTGGCTGGGATTGCGGGACGGGAGGAGAGGACATTGCAAATCCCTGGGGCACAGCAGTGGGAGAGGAGAGGAGCTGCTGCCAGGCCAGGTGATAGAGTGATTGGGTCAGCAGGAGGAGTGGGCCAACTTTGGAGGGCTGGCACCAGCTTTTAAATCCCGGCCTTGGTGGGAGGAGAGGTCTGCATTTTGCGAATCCCTGGGGCACAGCGGTGGGAGAGGAGAGGAGAGGAGGCTGGCAGTTGTGTCCTCTGTGGCCAGGACTGCTTTCGGTGCTGCCAGGCCAGGTGAGGGAGTGATTCGGTCATGGGAGGAGTGTGCCAACTTTGGAGACCTGGTGGAGGCTGTGAAATCCTGGTCTCCAATGGGAATGCAGGACGGGGAGGTGAGAGTTTGGCTGCAAGGCCATCTAAGATGCGCCTCTCCTCCCGCAGACCCAATCACTCCCTCACCAGGCCTGTCGGCAATGAAGGCAATCCCGGCCACAGAAGACCCAACCACCAGCCTCCACTCATTCCCACCAGGCCTCTGCACATCCATCATTTCCTTAGGCCAGCTGACAGAATGATTGGGTTAGCGGGAGGAGAGGGCTGAGTTTGGAGGCCTGGCAGTGGCTTTTAAATCCTGCCCTCCCATGGGAATGCAGGCCCGGGAGGTGAGAGTTTGGCCGCAAGGCCACCAAAGACGCACCTCTCCTCCAGGCGGCCAGGACCTACCCTGGCTTGCTGGCCCGAATGGCGGCAGTGGCTTCCCACCCGGCTGCATATGGTCTACCATGGCCACCCACCGAAGCACAGAAGTGGTGCTCGCAAGCCATCCCTGCCTGCCATACTGGACAGAGGAGGCCCTGCCTTTCCCTGGGGAAAGAGGCCCCATGGCCTCACCAGGAAGTGTGGGTGGAGTGGTGTGGTGCCTCCTCTTTGAACAGGGCACAGAAGAGGCTCCAAGCTGCCTGGCCTGGGCAAGGAAGGGGGGCTTCTCCTCCCCCGCTCTGCCCATGCTTCCTAGGGAGGCCATGGGGCCTCTTTCCCCTGGGAAAGACAGGGCCTCCTCCACCATGGTTGGCAGCCATGAATGGCTCAGGTGCCCCCACTACTCCCCTGCTTTGAGAAAACCGCTAATCAGCTGATGCCGGTGAAGAGCAGTAGGAATAGAAGCAGCAAACAAGATGAACAAAGGGTAGAAGGGAAGAACAAAAATAGGAAGAGGAGTAGGGGAAAGAAGGAAGAGGGGAAAAAACACAATGAAGAGGATGAGATGGAGAAGGAGGGAAGAAGAGGAGGAAGAACAGGGGGAGGGGCAATAAGACTATAAGAGGAGGAGGGGAAATAACATGAAGATGAGTGGGATGAAGATGAGAGGGGTGAAGACGAACAGAGGGATGACAAGGAAGAAGGGGAAACCACTGGCATTACTATTACTGCCAATCACATTTTCCAGCCACTTTCCATTCATCCCCACCACCACAATTATACTTCTTCTTTTAAAATAAAATAAAATATAAACTTGAGCAAGGCCAGGTAATCAGCTAGTTCTCAATATTGTTTCCTAATGCTTGAAACTCCATTCCTACAAAGGCAGGATCTTTGCTATTCTTTGGCATGTTGAATTTTGATCCAATTGCAAAAATTGTTTTGCCAGCAGAGTTTGGCATATAAGAAAAATGTTGGAGGATGGAGAAACATATGTTCAGCTATGCTATTTCACTTGTGGATTATGCTACCGGAGCACAGACTCTCTGCAGAAGGGCTGCTTGTCAAAAACTGGCAATATGTTCACCCTGTTCTCCTGGACATACTCGCAGATACAGGAAATATTGTTTTGATATAAAATCTCTCTCCCTCCCCTCTCCACCAATTCTGAGCTTTCCACCTCAACGATACTACGATTTGCAAAGCGAACAATATGACTGTTTTCTGCTTGGTACCCTAGATAGCTACAATGATAAAATGTTTTGAGCTTAAAATTGATATAGGGAAAAAGAACAAGTTTAAATCTTCCAGTTATGAAGCTTGTTAAATAATCCAGGGCCTATCTCACTGGTTTTCTATGAATGAAAAGCAAACACATATCTGTGTATTGCATATTAAATCTTTAAAATAGACATCAGAATACGAGAACTTACTGTGTCTTAAGGGAAAAATTTGGACGACATTTGGTATATATACACATATAAACAAAGTAAAAATTCTGCATATTAAACTTGACTCCTGATGATTTTATAGCCCATTTATGTAGATTCGTTACTTAGTTTCTTAGTTTTCCTTGAAACCCACGATATTGCACACATGACAGCCCTGCAGAATAATTGGTCATGGAATTTTCAATTCCATGAAATTCATGAAATCTAACATTTGAAATGATTTTAGACATGCATAGGCAACTCAATGCCTCCATACAAATTCAGTGGTCTTTATATGGCTTTCCTAAAATGCTCATCTATTACCCATTCAAAGCTCATTATAGAGGTTTGAGGAACTGAGGGATCTGGGATTGAGTTGAGAAGAAAAGGTATGAAAATGACCACAGTTGTGAACATATTCTATTCATCTCAACAAATGTCTCAGGCCAGGGAAGAGAGTTGAAGATTGACCAGTGAGGTGGTTCATCTCTAGCCACTTATTCAACACAGACTGGTTGAAACATTAGAAGTAGTTGAGGTTGAGGATAAGGATGAATAAACTTGTGAAAGACAGAGAGAATGGAGGACCAAAACTTTCACCTCAGCAAAAGTCTTTAATTTTGCTCTAGCTAGCCTTATGCAAGAATTTATGATTATGATCTAGTCAGTGGTGCGTTTCAACCAGTTCGGCCCTTGTTAAAATAATTACCAGTTTGGCAAACCGACTGTTAGAATTAAGCTACTGGTTCAGCCGAACCAGTAGCTAATTAAATCAGCTGTTTTTGGGCGTAAATTGATGCATGTGTGCACTTCACCTCAAGCCCGAAAAACAGCTGATTTAGCTACCTTAGGCCCAAAAATTTAGCAACCGTTTCAGCCGAACTGGTAGCTAAATCAGCTGTTGATGCAGGTGAGACGCATGCTGCGCACGTATCACCTCAGGCTCAAAAAAGAGCTGATTTAGCTACCAGTTCGGTTGAACCAACTGATAAATTTTTGGGCCTAAGGTGGCTAAATCAGCTGTTTTTTGGGCCTGAGGTCAATTTAAGCCCGAAAATCAACTGATTTAGCTACCGGTTCGACTGATCTGGTAGCTAAATTTTGGGGCCTAAGGTGATGCACGCGCATCACACATTTGGCATGCGATGCACATACATCACATTAGGCCCAAAAATCAGCTGATCAGCTGATTTTCACCCCCAAAGTGATGCAAGTGCATCATGCATTCTAGGTCATCTCTAGGTTAGACTACTGCAACACGCTCTACATGGGGCTGCCCTTGAAGAGCACTCGGAGACTTCAACTGGTGCAGAATGCAGCCGCGAGAGTGATTAAGGGTG
>JANHGC010562904.1:0-13002 GCA_027560395.1 Boaedon fuliginosus | reverse complement strand
TCAACGGCATCACTAGTTCAGCCCGGGGCAGAGATGTACAATTGGGTATCATCAGCATACTGATGATACCCTACCCCGTGCCACTGGATGATCTCACCCAGCGGTTTCATGTATATGTTAAATAGGAGAGGGGAGAGAACCGAACCCTGAGGGACCCCACAAAGCAGGGGTCTCAGGTTAGATCTCTGCCCCCCTACCAACACCGAGTGGGTACAGCCTGAGAGATAGGAGGAGAAACACCGCAACATGGTGCCTCCCACTCCCAGCCCAAGCCACCCCAGAAGGATACCATGGTCAATGGTATCAAAAGCCGCCGAGAGGTCAAGAAGCACGTTATCCATATCATCAGTGGCCACAGGAACAAACTCTTCCCAGATAACAGGACTAAGACTTACCCCAGTCACTTCCATGGACTCTATCCAGATGGAGTTCAAGTCCGACCGAATCTGGGCAATTTTATCTGACAGAAACTGGACAAATTCCTCAGCTCTGCCCTGCAAGGGTTCCTCGACCTCCCCCAGTTTCAGGAGGGAGAGAGTCACCCTAAACAGGGTGGCTGGGCGACAGTCTGCAGATGCGATAAGAGCAGCATAGTAAAAACACTTTGCCGCTTTTATTGCCACTAAATAGGTTCCAATGTGGACTCCTCAGATTCAGCTTTCCTGGACTTCCAGCAGCGCTCTATATGTCTCTTCTGCCGCTTCATCCTCTGGAGCTCCTCAGTAAACCAAGGAGCCCTCCGAGATCGGCGGACAGTGAGAGGTCACAAAAGCACAACCCAATCTAAGGCCCTGGTTGCAGCAGTATTCCAAGCCGCCACCAGGGCCTCAGCCGAGCTGTGGGCAAGGGAATCAGGAATCTCCCCAAACTCCCACTGAAACCCAATTGGGTGCATTAGGCACCTGGGGTGGAACCTGCCTCCCTGCAGTGTGGGGTGGCCGCCAGGAAATCCAATCTCAAAAGGGAGTGATCTGACCATGATAAGGGTTGAATAACTATATCCCCCAATTCCAGATCACGACGCCATTGCTCTGAGATAAAAACTAAGTTGAGTGTGTGCCCCCCCATGAGTCACACCCCGAATTACTTGGGTCAGATCCATGGTTGCCATGGAGGCCATGAACTCCTGAGCTGCATCTGAGGTCTGATGGCAGACTGAAGTCCCCAAGCACCATCAGCCTGGGAAACTCAACTGCCAACCCAGTTACCCCCTCAAGCAGTGCAGGCAGAGCTGTTGCAATGCAGTTGGGAAGCAGGTACTTCAGCAACAAGCTCAACTGCATCTCTGAGTCCAGCTTCAAGAGGAGAGACTCACACCCAACAATCTCTGGAGCTGTGCCTACCTGTGGATGGAGATCCTGACGGATAATAACAGCCACCCCGCTGCCCCTGCCCTGGGGTCACAGCTGATGCAATACCTGAAACCTGGTGGGGCACATTTCAGTGAGGGGGACACCCCCCTCCTGGCCCAATCAGGTTTCAGTAATGCAAGCCAGGTCGGCCCTCTCCTCAGGATTAAGTCCTGAACCAGAGGGGCTTTATTAACCACTGACCTGGCATTAAAAAGTAACAGCCAGAGCCCAGGGCCCTGAATTCCCAAGCCAACAGTCCCCTGAGATGAGCCAGAAGGGTTGGAACACAGTACCACCATCAGTTGGCGAGTACGTATTCCCCGATGATGGCTTACCCCATGGCTCCCGCCATATCTGCCTCTCCCAGTCACCACTGAAATTGGCCGACCCTCACAATCCCCTAGAGGAGCTGCCCATCCCTCTCTATCCTCTCCCACCAATCCAGCCAGTGGGAGACTCCCCTCCCCTCAGTCACACAACCATCCATACTAATCAACAATTAATTTAAAAATTAATTAAACACTAGAAAATTTAAAAGCAATATATAAAACTTAAAAATGATAAAATATAAAAATCAATAATTGAATAACAAAATATATTATCTCTATAGTAATAGACTTGAGCCTCACCAATAAGTAGTGGGGGGGTTAGAGAAGAGCGGGGAGGTAGAGGAAAGTTGTTTAATAGATTCATCGTAGGTTAGGGAAGTAAACTAAGGAGTGGGGGGGGCGGATAGTTCGTCCATTCATCCCCATAGGGTGATGGTAAAAACAGAGTCAAATCTCTTAACTGGCTCTGATTAATCAGAGTCCAAGTCTCAGTGGCAGTCTCAGTTGGTGAATTAGGAAATAGCCCCAGACAAGCTGGGATAAGTCTTCAATCTTTTTGAAGTAAAAACCCGTCCATCTGGTCCTTCCAAACTGCTGGTCTTGCAAGTTCCGCGGACCACAGGGCATTGTAAGTGTTGTAGCAGCTTGTTCTCCAATCCTTGTTGCATAATAAAAACCAGTCTAATTGTCTGCCTGTTTCTGAAGCTTCAGAAAGTCACCTAAGTTATAGATAAGCAGAAAACATACTAGATCACTGGCCAACTTCTGATTGCTTATAACCACAGAGTAGAAGATGGGAGATCCCAAAATTCTTTCCGCAGAAGTCAGGCTCTTAACAATTAAACAATGGGAAAAAGAAATTAAAAACTATTAAATATAACCAAAATACTCACCCCTTATTTAGATATCAAAAATTAACCCATTACCCCATTATCCATTCAACATCACCAAAAGGTCATTGTTTAAACATAATCAGATAAGTAAATCTTGCGAGTTCCCCTGCAAGGGGTGAAGAGAGGCGGGGTATAAATTTAATAAATAAAAATAATAAAAAATAAAATCTCTCTAGTTCTCCATTTTTTGTGAGGCAAGCAAAAATCAGCAAACATCTCAGCTGTTTTAAAATATCATAGTCCCAGAAATAATGAAAATCACAAAAGAAAAAGATGTATCTTCATCGGAAGAAAGCCTCCCTTTAAGTGAAGTAGAAACAATAGTCCAAAAGGTATATTGGAAGGGAAGTTGAGTTCTAGTATTTAAGCTGCACCACAGCTGTAAACTGGATGGAAGACCCGGCTCCCTGTCAGTTAACTTAAACCAGCTGATTGGAAAACCTTTATTTCTATGACTTGCTAGCAATGAATGACAGTCCAGAGGGCAGATGGATTAATTTCAGGTTTTCTCCTTAAATCAGGATGCCCTCAATCACTAAAAAAATAACCTTTTTGATTTAATAGCCACACTTTGACAAGGCCCACATCTGCTAGCTGTCATGGTTTCATTTACTACAAGCTTCACTTCTCTTCCATTTATCTATGTTCTAGCTATTATTACAGTATACTAGGAAGGTCTGTATTTGAAATTTCTCTATTGTCATCAAGAAATATCCATCCATTGACATTATATCTTCCATCTCAGGATGACTAAAACTTGCTGCAAATTGCTACACTTGTAAGCAAAAAAGAAAAGAAAAGCCCTGAATGTTGATGGCGGGATATGATAAATGGCAAACTATTCACCGGAGTTCACCTCTGAATCATAGCAGCCTTACTTCTTGGTCACAAGATGATAGTTTCCATGCACAATTTAAATGGAAATGGAAAGTTTTTGCTGGAATAAACTTGGGTGCTTGCCAGCTAGATAAAGGCGTGTTTATTAGAAAATGTCACTGCTATTTAGAGAAGCACAAATGAATTTATAAGTTACTCTTATATTTAAAAAGCAATAATACGTGACTCACTGATTCTCAGATTGTACAGCGTGCACCAATAGGCCACCTATTACTCTTTACCAGTGGTAAAAATTCAGGATCTATGCTGTAGCATAGGTGCTCTGCCTACAGACCTTCTGTAGTGAAGATAGAGATCTGCCAGCTATATAATTGCTAATGGATCCTTCCAACCAAGGGCCTTACTTTCATGGGATTAAAAAAGCCAGGAATTTTGTTAATGATTCCCATCATTAGCTCAGCAATGGCTCATTGGGCAATAGCAAGAGACAGATGCTGTCAAGGAGAACATTTCCTGAAAATTATACAGTGTGGTGTTCACTTTCTTCACAGATGGATGAGCTATAAATAAGAAAACATGAATCATTTTTTTAAATGATTCGTGTTTTCCTATTTATAGCTCATTGGTTAATTTATTTTTTTTAATTAATCAAATTAGTGGCCACTGAACATTGCCTGAGTAGGTGGCATGCAAATATTGTTAAAGAAATAATGGAAAATCGGACTCTTCTGTTTTTGGTTTACCGAATATAACAAATTTAACAGTTTTAATCATGACTTATGTATATCTCTTACAAGGACATACAAAGACACTGCAAAGAGAATACCACCTAATACCACAAGAAGCAGGAGCAGCACCGTAAAGCCATAATATGACAGTACTTCATCATAACTTTATGTCGTAAAGTGATGGTACATCACTATGATTTTACTATCACTTCTACATCAATACATTGTCAATACTTGGGTCAGGGAGTCTGTAGAGATATACATATAAAGGATTCCCTAAATTACCAGGGTTATATTTAAATGGAGGTCTTTGTGTACAGTTCCCTACTTTAGAAAAATGTTGTGTTCTCTTGAGATCGATCTTACAGTAGCTAACACCACAGCAGAACCTTTCAGAGAAGAACAGCTTCTCCATGCTTTTTGTATGGTGAATTATGGAACCAGTGCCGTACTTTTTCTGCCTATTGTGGGAAGAAAAGAAAGTATTTCTTAATACCTCTCAGACAAATGCATGTACTTTGGGTAGATAGATTATTTATTCATAACAAGTTTATATTGCTTGTCAGTTAAACAATCCCAAAGCAATTAATGATACAATGCAAAGAGAACAGAAAGTTGCTATAAATTCTAGATTTGATGAGAATATAACTTCCTTGCCTAACCTGGTACCTTAAACACACACACACACGTTAACCATTGGACTATAAACCTCATGATGCTGAGCTTTTCTGGGTGCTAGCAAGATGAAAGTTTTACTTCGGCGCATCTGAGGACAGATGCATGTGGTAGCTGTGCTAAATTGTGGGGTATAAATGCCTATCTGTCACAACTCAAGATAAGTACCTTTGTCTTCCCAGCAACAGTTTATATATTGTGTTGGGTAATTAAGAATTTTTCAAGTTCCTTGCAGAGCTCCTTGTATGCAAATATAAATGTATACACTTTGGAAACAGATACTTTTAATCCAGCAGTGAGTAAGAACCTGAATTTATTTCTGCTGCACGTGGTCCTATTGGCAGTAGGAAGGCGGCTCAGCTAAGTAAAACTGAGTTCATAGGCAAAACACTTTAACTCACACTGGTTTTCCCTCTGGACTTGGCTGAGGGAATCAAGGGGCTATTATGCAGGCAGTTAATTAGGCTAGCTGATGGAGGTGGGCAGCAAGCATCCACTATGACCTTCCTAAACTTTTCCTGAGTTGCAGAAAAGGGATAGGTATGGAAAGTGAATTATATGTAGGACTATGTGCCTTTTATCTGTTTAGCAGTTAAATGTAGTTGAGCTTTCTCTTTTCATTCTGAAGCTCAAAAACTGAGGAAAGATGATAAACTTGAAAAGAAATCAATTCTTAATTAGATAAAAAAGAGTCGTGAATTTTCTTACAGAATGCTTGATTTTACTTCTAATTATTGTTTGGTCTTCTCCACTTTCTACTATCTGACCAGAAACTTTTCTAACCAACAAGTTGTCCAACCAACAATGACTCCATCTCTTTAGACCAGGGGTGTCAAACTCAAGGCTCTAGCCCATGGAGTGCTTAGATCTAGCCCTGTTGTGTCTCATACCCTGAACCCATGCTTTACAGCTGGGTCTTAAAGCCACAGAGTATTTTAATGTACCAAAAAGCAGGCCACAAGCATTTCAGAGATACTTTGTTTAACAAAGCTGTTCACGTTCTCTGGCAAGCTGCCAACTATTCAGGCAAACTACCAAGACTTCTAGATAAGATTTACATGGTAATTAATGAGAGTTCTGTAATAGAATATTCAAGGTCCAAACGCAAAGCAGAGATTTCTTCCAAACACAAGACCAGAATCTTCCGAATACAATACGAATCCAATGAGTTGTTCTCTGCAAAGGTCTGTTACCAACCACACCCCTTTTAAGTCTTATGGGGTTACCAACCACACCCCTTTTAAGTCCTATGGGGTGTAGCCAATCACCGGTCAGCTGTGGCTCAGCCTCTTCCCTTCTGCTGCTGCTACTGCCTTTTACTTAACTTCCGTGTTCTTGGGTTAATCAGGGCCTCTTCTCCACTGCTATCAGAAGCCGAAGGCTCCTGATAACTAGTGGACGGCCCAGCCACAGTATCAGCAGCTGGTTCCTCCCTTCCATCCAACTCTGACTCCAGGTCTCCCTCCGAGTTGGAATCGGCTGCCAGATCTGCAGCACGCTGGCAAGTCACAACAGGCCCATGATGCCACCCTGGAAACGGCAAAGAACTGGCCCAGAGTACCTCTGCCAGTGAAAATGGAGCTCGAGGAAGGAAAGATGAGAAGAGAGCAAGCAAAAAAAATGAGGAAAGAGGGTAAAGAAGAAGAAAGAAAGAAAGAAAAAGAATGAAGAGGGAAGGAAAAAGAAGGGAAGGAAGAAAGGAAATTATAATGACAGGGAAGGAGGATCTGAGGGAAGTCCTGCCTTAGCATTTTGCACCATAGGTGCCTCAACACAAATGATGTTGAGCTGGCCATGCCTCCCCCCCCCCCGGCCCTCCGAGGTAAAACAACCCTGATGAGGCCCTCAGTGAAATCGAGTTTAACACCCCTGCTTTAGACAGACTTCTACTGTCTGCAGAAATGCCTAAGCTTGACAAAGATCTTTTTCATCAAGATGGTTAATGACTTCAGTTCTTTCCTGAGTTAGTTTCTGAACTGAAGAAGCGTGCTACATAATTCTTCTTGATTAATCTATGTTGTAGCTTAGTTTTTGTTCCCTCTCTCCAAATGATGAACTATTGCTCTTAGAAGAGATTGATAATTTTATGGCAAGCAAGCATATAAATAAGGCTGCTTATTCTGGGAGGGGAAACCCAGAGTTCCCCAACTACAACCCACTCATATTCAGTAGAACAATTGGTTGTTGATTTCCTTGCTGGTAGATGATGCTGTGTGAGAGAGAGAAAAAGCCATCGCACATTAAATTATGTAAAGGCAGCAACTCTTTCTGAGCTTTTTCCTGAAAGCACAATTTATGCCGTTCCCTCAAAGTTAGGAATAAAAATACTAATGTGAGAATGTTGTAACTTCTCAAATCCTATATTTTACATGTAGTTGACAGATGCAATTGAAAGTGTTAAAAGACTCAAATCTTTTCTCTGTTTACTTCTCTTACCTCTCACCTTTTCACCGATTCATGTATTACCAGGACTTTTACCATATGCAGAATTGGCATTGATTTTTTAAAATCATCAATGCGCCATCAGGATGCCCCTTTGTAATATTTTCCAATAGCTATACTTCGCTTCGTATTATAAAATCTCTGAAGAAATCTTCCATTGAAAATGCTCCATTTATTTTTAACGTTTCCCTCTCCCATCTTTTGTTGTGTTTAAATGTTTCTGCTAAAATCTCATTTTGAATTGAAGGCTTAAATTCTTTATCAAATGGATATTCAATTCCCTTACTCTCTTTATACTGGTCTGTGACTGTAAGACAGATTTGCTTTGATATTAAAGTATGAGAAATAAAAAAACAGTCAAAAATGGGTTAGTACTAATAATAACACATATCTTTTCCCTTTTCAGTATGGTCTTCATGAACCTCATACATTTTGAGTCACTTTGCACTTTCCTGTTTTCCCAAGGTAATTTTTAAAATTTACTCTTAGAGAGCCATGAATGAAATGATAGTGTGTGGTATAGCATGGAACACCCACCTGCTTATGACAAGATATGGAAGGGACTGAATCTACATTGAATAAATCTGGATGTTTAGTTCTTTGAAAATCTAACCATGTACTATGCTCTAACATAGCAAGAGAATCAGCATCTTTGCTCTAAATAACTTGATGGCAGTTGAAAAAATTATGGCTATTACATTTGGCAAAATTCATTGCAGTATTCAAGGCTTTCAGGTATGGAGTGAAATGTCTTGAGGTTGTTATTTCCACATTATAAAAGACTGGAAGATTCCCAAGTATTTAAGCCTTAGGTTTTGTTCGAGTGCCATTAATTTTCCACTTATGATTTAAACATCTTATTTATGATATCTTATTTATCACTTATGAATTAAACATATTTAAATATATATTTAAATGCGAACCTTAGTACCACTAAGGTCGGCAGCTCAGCGGTTCAATTCCTGAGACTCGATGACCTACAAGTTCCCTTCCAACTCTGTTAATATATTATTATTATTATTATTATTATTATTATTATTATTATTATTATTATTATTATTTTGAATGTAATTCAAGTGGTTTTTTTAATAAGCCATGTGCTGAATGCTTTGTTGTATGTTTAACATATTTCATTGTTCTATATCTGATGAAGATTATATTTCCATTGAAAAATCTGGCTAAAACTAGTTTTTTGTGGTGCGTTTCTAATTCAAGCCATCCTTAACAGTAGATTTATCTCTGTGGAACAAAAGATAAAGCCAACGATTTAGCCTGTTGGGTCTTTCAACTCAATCTTTGATGATGTTTGATCTTGAAAAATCTTTCATAGAAGCCAAAGAATCTTTGATTTGTACCTACAAAGTGACAAGCTTAAGGTTTTGAACCAACAAGAATCCTAATTACAGAATCTTTTTCACCTCTAAATATTTATTTAACATTATCTCAGTTCCTTGAATGAGAGTCTTCACCCTAGTGAATTTGACTTGTTATTGTCTCTAGTGTTAGAGGAAACATACGATAATACACAATATTTATGTCATGTTTGGCAATGGAAAAAGTTGCTTAGGGCCAGGTTATTTGAAGGAGAACTTTTTTCCAGTTATATCTATCCAGCCCAGCAGAGCGGGAAGGCAATGTAACTTGCAGGTCCCATCTAATATAAAGGTACACCTTGTGGGACCAAAGAAATGAACCTTCCCTGGTCATTTCCATTCTTTGGAATATCATTCTGCTGGAGATAAGACTGGCCCCATCTTGTTTGTTAGTTTCCCATCTTGTTACTTTCCACTGATGACATTATTTTGTAAGTAGGTTTGGCAATCTCTTGATACAGAACTCACACAGCTCGTGTGAGTGTGTGGTCGCTGCTGCTGGAGTGACTGTTCCCTGGCTATTTACACTGTGACATTTTAATGTTGTAACACCCCCCTCCCAAGTCACTGTGTGTGAGTAGGAAGGTCATATAAAATTCTCTAGCTGCCTGTCTCAAAAACTTTCTTACTAAGTGCCCGGTGTGGGTAGTGCATTTTTTATTAGCAGATTGGTTCATTGATTGCTCCATTAAAGTAGCTAAATTTAGTTCAGTAGCAATCCCAGTTAGAAAGCATTAATTTTGAATGAGGCGCTATGATTTTTTAATAAGTCTCCATTTATTTTATTGCCTGATAGCTGTATGTGATTTTCTTTCTTTTGTCTGTGTTTATTAATAATGCATGCATAGAGTTATGTTAGATATGAGTTAGTTGCTTGCTAATGTTCAACAAAAATTCAATATTAGTAAAATAGACAAATACTATTCTCGGTGTAAACCCTGTGCCAACAACTGTACATGTTCAAATAGGATAGATCCAGGTTGGGGTTTTTTTTTCGTATTTTCACTCAAGACAATAAAACCAGTTTTTCTACTTCCTATTTTATCACAGCAGAAAGAGCAGTGATAAAAAACTAGAGAGACCAGAAACTTACTCTCAGTTCAAACAACCGATCCCTAAAGCAAGCACCATTAAACAAACATGCAAGCATTCTGTTAATTCTCAAGTGTAGGACCTTTTCTGAATATTGTCCAGGAATAAATATCTGTTATTAAATTGGCAAACTTGCATATTTTTCTTGCTCTCTTCTTATACGCTCTGTCTACCATTCAGTTACAGTTAGGTACTATGATAACGCAGAATGCCAGTACATTTACTTTTGGATCAAATCAGTTTTAAAATTGTTACAAACATGTAATAACTGCTGGGAAATGATTGATTGTATTTGTATAATGGTATAATGCAGAAAAAATCCGATCTTTCAGTTACATTTTTGTTGCTGATTATTGTATAGGCTATCTAACAAGCTACAGTCTTTTTTAGCTGTTTTCTCTTTTCTAGAATCAAATCAAAGCCTTTAGCTTTTCTGTAATTTTGAAAAGAAGTTTTCAGTATTGGGAATAATGGCGTTAATATCTTAAACGTTCCAAAAAGGTTCAAACTCTAGACTGATATGGTGATTTTTGACAGATATTTGAAAAGAATGGTATGACATGATTTCCTTGAAGTATGTTGGTAAGTGTTGATAGTTTCAATTGTTATTTAATGTTGCAGTATTTATATCATGGAGTATCCAAGAGCTATACGTCAGTCAAGAAATAATTGAGAAGATTTCAGCTGCTTCCCAATGTAAGTATTTCATTTGTATACAGTAATTATTCATACTATCCTTTCCACTAAAGATTCATACATTTTTACTCATTTCCTATAATTCCAAGTTACTCTTTCCCCTTTGCAACTGCTTCTTAAATTATCTATTTCGGGTTCCATCGAAGTACAGTAGTGCTGTGTGTAGTACTTTTAGCTTGGTTCTAAGAAAGTCCTGTGGGGCACTTTTTGAAAGCAACAGGTTCAGGAAAAAAGCAGTCACTTTAAAAAGCACCAGACATGTACCTGAACACTCTAAAATGTTGTCCAGGTCCAACACACATGGACAACAGTAGAACCAATCAATCAGGTCAATTTCTAGGGCATTAAATGTGTGCTCCTGTGGGCATAAGGGACTTGTTTTATTTATTTATTTATTTATTTAGATTTATACCCTGCCTCATTTCCCCAGTCAAGGGGAACTCGAGGCAGCTAACAACAATAAAACACAATGATATACAATAAAAACCATTTCTAAATACAATCACACAATCAGCAGTCATCCAAGGGGGAGGGTACATTAATTCCAGGCCTTCCACCAGAGCCAGGTCTTAGTGGCTTTACGGAAGGCCAGTAAGGTGGGGGTGGTCCTGATCTCAACTGGAAGTTGGTTCAGATTAAATGAACAGAGTTGGAAGCAGCCTTGTAGGTCATCTAGTCCAACCCTCCATCCAAGCAGGAGACCCTACGCCATTTCTGACAAATGGCAGTCCAGTATCTTCCTGAAAGCCTCCAGGGATGAAGCTCTCACAACCTCTGAAGGCAACTCCTATTCCATTCATTGATTGCTCTCCCTGTCAGATTTTTTCCCCCTTATTTCCAGGTTGAATCTCTCCTTGTTCAGTTTCCATCCATTATCCCTTGTCTGGCCTTCAGGTGGTTTGGGAAATAGCTTGACCCCCTCCTCCTCTCTGGGGCAGCCCCTCAAATATTGGAAGAGCTGCTATCATGTCTCCCCTGGTCCTTCTCTTCACTAGACTAGCCATGCCCAGTTCCTACAACATTTATCATATATTTTAGTCTCCAGTCCTCAAATCATCCTGGTTGCTCTTCTCTGCAATGTTTCTAGAGTCTCAACATTTTTTTTATAGTATGGTGACCAAAATTGGATGCCGTATTCTAGGTGTGGTCTTACTAAAGATTTATAGAGTGGTAATAGCAGTTCGAAAGCATGTAAAAATGCAAGCAGAAAAATAAGGACCACCTTTGGTGGGAAGGTAACAGCGTTCCATGCACCTCCAGCATTTAGTCATGCCAGTCATATGACCATGGAGACATCTTATTTATTTAAATAATTAAACTTATAGGCTGCCCAATCCCATGGGACTCCAGGCGCTTACAACATATATAAAAATATCATACAAAAATTAAAACAATTTAAAACCTCTTAACTACAACTTTTGCTGAGTAAACCCAACCCAGCCTGCTGGAAGACCACGTTCAGCGGAAGGTTCGTAGGTCCGGGACACTCCGGAGCTCCGGCGGGAGATTGTTCCAGAGGGCAGGGCCCACCGCGGAGAAGGCCCTCCTCCGTCAGCTCCCAGCCAACACTGTCTGGCTGAAGGTACCCAGAGGAGGCCAATAAAAAAAAATCATTATTTAAGTATTCCATGTTTTGAGACAGGGGAAACATTTTTTTTTTGTTCGAGCATGGTTGAAACGAAGATGAGATTAATAGAATTATTGAAATAAATGTGTATTCACAACTAACAATCTTATAAATATTGTGCGTTAATAGTATTTTTTCAGGGTTATACTTTAGTATCTCACAGTAGCGGAGAAGCATGTGATCTGGCTTTACATGGACCAAACATAAGTTATAATAATAGACATTTTTGCATAGCTTTTCTAAATTGGATTTTTGACACAAACCAGCACATTGAATTACTTTATCTATACCCACAACAAAGCAGAGAGCTACTCAATTTACTTATCAATAGGTCGGACAAAGAACGAATACCTTGAATGCAGAAGGCTTCAATTCACAGCATCTTTTGCTTGGTGGAGTCAAGGTTTTTGTCTAACAGAGCTTTGTATACTTCGAAGGGAAAAAGAAACAAAATCAGCAACATTGCAAAATGAAGACAAAGTTATTTCACATTGACTGATGTCGGACATTCTCTGCAATGATTGACAGAATGGCTTTTGTGCGTTAACTTGACCTATCCAGCTGTATAACATGGATAAGTTTTCAACTGCTAAGAACATATTTAAAACTTTATATAAAAATAGTACAATCTCATGATTTTTCAAAAGAAGTACTTAACTTTTGGAAAGTCACGAACTTGCAAAGTAAAGAAAGTGAAGTAAAGCAACCAACTTTGGTTTTGTTTGTTGCTTGCTTGTTTTTCTCAATAGTCAATAGGATCTGGCCACCCAACAAGATGTGTTTAAAATCCCACCAGTTTTACAAGATGTATGTAGACTTGAAGAGCACTCGGAGACTTCAACTGGTTCAGAATGCAGCCGCGAGAGTGATTAAGGGTGTATCTCGGTGCACCCGGATAACACCTATCCTCCGCGAGCTGCATTGGTTGCCAGTGGTCTTCCGGGTGAAATTCAAGGTG